>CM038679.1:435614313-435867970 GCA_021605205.1 Aegilops longissima | reverse complement strand
TAAAAAAAAACTTCCCGCGCCCATTTTGTACTTTGGCATATGAAGCAGAGCTTCCATTTTGTACTTTGGCATATGGCCTAACTGAATGTCACTAAACTTCTTAACAGTTTTGTTCCAACGCTTGAAAGACAGTCGGGTAATGTATGTAGGCTTGCATAACTTCCTAGGGAACACTCGGGCTACGAAAAAAATAACAACAACTGATAAGACGGTGCAAAAACTAGAGTATAAAAAAATAAACATGAAATATGAAAAAAGCATGTCCTGATAGAGTATCACAAGAAATGCTAGAGGACCAGCAAAACAAAGTAGCTATATTGAACTATATGAAAACACACATAAAAACAAGCATGTAGATAAAAATGATTAGTCGAACATGTACTTCAAGAAAAAAATGAGAAGAAAACATGTTACTACAGGGAAGGAAAAAAATGTGATCTACCATGATTAAAAAGACAAAAACTAAAACATTCAAACAGGACAACTTACAAAAATGAATATACAATATCTGGTAAGACCAGAAAACTGACACAAAAATTGTTTCCCAGCAATTTGATCTATTATCATACTATACCAAATTTGAAAGCTAGAAAATAAAAAGAGAAAAACTAACATACCACCTGAGTCATTGCGGAGACCTCGTGGAGGATATTCAGTTGGTTCCTCCCCTTCTGGTTCTTCAACTTGGCCAACCCCACCTCCTTCTTGTGCTGCAAATACAGATTTACCAAGAACTGTTAACAAGCGAGAACTACTTATTAATCTATCATATTCCAGATAATATAGAAAACCATAACATACTAAAGACCATTGACAAGAAACTATAACAAAACATTCATGGATTCAGGTATCATCGGTAAACTGTAACATAGCAGGATCACCCAGTTGGAAATATCAAATAACATAACTCTAACAAAACAGAGTCAGAGCAGATAATACTACACTCTTGTAGAGAAGATGATAATTCATGCATTAGTTGAGATAACAAGCACCACTTCGCTTCTGAGAATGCATTGGTTATGATATGGCAACTTAGCTATCACTATATGTGTGGCTAATACACCACAAACTAACAACCCTGCAATGCTAGCTAGAAAGAATGCAAGCAACAGTGCAAATCTTAAAAATATTTCCCAAGATAAATAAGTTCATCAAATCACAGTTTTAGTTCACTAAATTCATATTCAGTTCATCAAATCACAGTTTTAGTTCACTAAATTCATATTCATTTCACTTCAATACAAATTAGTTCACTACTTTGGTTTAGTTCACGTCATTTCGGATTTTAGTTCACAAAAAATCAAATTTAGCTCATCAAATTCAAATTTTATAATCAAATTCAAAACTATTTGTCCAACACTCAAATTTTAGTCCACAAAAAATCAAATTTAGTTCACTAAATCATCATTTTTTAAATTTTTTAGTTCACCTGGATTGAAATTTTACTTCACAAAATTCGAATTTAGTTCGTCAATTTTGTACTCAAAATTAGTACACGTCATTTCAAATTTTAGTTCATTCAAAACTAGTTCACTAACATACCAATTTTAGTTCACAAAGTTCAAATTTGGTTCATCAAATTTCAATTTCAATTTAATAAAATCAAATTTAGTTCATCAAATTTCAGCATTATTTTCAATTGGGTTCAAAATTCAGCTCACGCAAATCTAGCTCAATACATCGAATTCGTATTCACAACTAATTCAGGTTTAGTTCACTAAATTCATATTCATTTCATCAAATCACAGATTTAGTTCACTAAATTCATATACAGTTCACTTCAATACAAATGAGTTCACTAGTTTGGTTTAGTTCACGTCATTTTAGATTTTAGTTCACCAGATTCAAATTCATTTCATCGAATCATAGTTTTAGTTCACTAAATTCATATTCAGTTCATCAAATCACAGTTTTAGTTCACTAAATACATATTCAGTTCACTTCAATAAAAATGACTTCACTACTTTGGTTTAGTTCGCGTCATTTCGTATTTTAGTTCACAAAAAATCAAATTTAGCTCATCAAATTCCATTTTTGAATAAAATTCAAAATTGTTTCACCAACACTCAAATTTTAGTCCAGAAAAAATCAAAGTTAGCTCATCAAATATAAAATTTAGTTCACTAAATCATCATTTTTTCAATTTTTAGTTCACGTGATTGAAAATTTACTTCACAAAATTTGAATTTAGTTCGTCAAATTTGTATTCAAAATTAGTTCACGTCATTTCAAATTTTAGTTCATTCAAAACTAGTTCACCAACATACAAATTTTAGTTCACAAAGTTCAAATTTGGATCATCAAATTTCATTTTTAGTTTACTGAAATCAAATTTAGTTCATCAAATTTCAACATTATTTTCAATTGGATTGAAAATTTAGTTCACGCAAATCTAATTCAATACATCAAATTCGTATTTAAAACTAATTCAGATGTTTCTCATTTTAGTTCACATTTTTTTTAATTCCAACTTTAGTTCATGGAAAACCAAATTAGTTCCCTAGAATTCATTACTAGTTCACCAAACTCAATTTCAGTTCATCAAATCATAGTTTCAGTTCACTAAATTCATAAGCAATTCACTTCAACACAAACAACTTCACTACTTTGGTTTTAGTTCACGTCATTTCATTTTTTACTTCAGCATTTTTTCAAACTCAATTATGAAATTTGTTCACAAAAATTAGTTCTCGTCAATTCAAGCTAGTTCAACCAACATTCAAGTGACCACACATTTTTTAATTTTAGTTGACAAATTTTAAAATCTAGTTCACAGGAAACTAGTTCACCAACATTAAAAATCGAGTTTGCATTAATCATTTATGAATTCAATTCATGAATTTTCAAATTTAGATCATTTGCATTAATCATTTAGTTCACAAAATTCAGTTCCAACAAATTTGTATTAAAAAGTGAACTAGATCAAATAACTCAGGGGGAACCAACAATTTCAAATTTATCTCATCAAAGAAACAAACACAACATTATTTTCATTTTTAGTTCACAAAGTTCAAATTTGGTTAATCAATTTTTATTTTTAGTTTAATGAAATTAAGTATAGTCCATCAAATTTCAACATTATTTTCAATTGGATTCAAAATTTAGTTTACACAAATCTTCACCAAAATCAAATATGGTTCATCAAATCATAGATTTGGTTCACTAAATTCACATGCAGTTCATGAAATCAAAGTTTTAGTTCACTAAATTCATATTCAGTTCACTTCAATACAAATGTGTTCCCTACTTTGGTTTAGTTCACATCATTTTGGTTTTTAGTTCACAATTTTTAGTGAACTAAAATTGTGATTTGATGAACTGAATTTCAGTTGACAGTTTAGTTCACCAAATTCAAATCCAGTTCATCAAATCATAGTTTTAGTTCACTAAATTCATATTCAGTTCATCAAGTCAAAGTTTTATTTCACTAAGTTCATATTCAGTTCACTTCAATACAAATGAGTTCACTACTTTGGTTTAGTTCGCGTCATTTTGTATTTTAGTTCACAAAAGATCAAATTTAGCTCATCAAATTCAAATTTTGAATCAAATTCAAAACTATTTCACCAACACTCAAATTTTAGTCAACAAAAATCAAATTTAGCGCATCAAATATAAAATTTAGTTCACACAATCATTGTTTTTTCAATTTTTAGTTCACGTGGATTGAAAATTTACTTCACAAAATCAAATTTAGTTTGTCAAATTTATATTCAAAAACTAGTTCACGTCATTTTAAATTGTAGTTCATTCAAAACTAGTTCACCAACATACAAATTTTAGTCCACAAAGTTCAAATTTGGTTCATCAAATTTCATTTTTAGTTTACTGAAATCAAATTTAGTTCATCAAATTTCAACATTATGTTCAATTGGATTCAAAATTTAGTTCACGCAAATCTAATTCAATAAATCAAATTTGTATTCAAAACTAATTCAGTTGTTTCTCATTTTAGTTCACAAATTTTTTAATTCCATCTTTAGTTCATGGGAAACCAAATTATTTCCCTATAATTCATTACTAGTTCACCAAACTCAATTTCAGTTCATCAAATCATAGTTTCAGTTCACTAAATTCATATGCAATTCACTTCAACACAAACGAGTTCACTACTTTGGTTTTAGTTCACGTCATTTCATTTTTTACTTCACCATTTTTTTCAAACTCAATTTTGAAATTAGTTCACAAAAATTAGCTCTGGTCAATTCAAACTAGTTCAACCAACATTCAAGTGACAACACATTTTTGAATTTTAGTTGACAAATTTTAAAATCTAGTTCACAGGAAAATAGTGCACCAACATTCAAAATCTAGTTTACAATTTGGGAATTCAATTAATGAAATTTCAAATTTAGTTCATTTGCATTAATCATTTAGTTGCAATTTTAGTTCATGGAAAACCAAATTAGTTCACTAGAACCCATAACCAGTTGACTAACCCTCAAAATATAGTGAACCAAAATCCAATTTAGTTCTCCAACATTCAAATTTTAGTGAACTAGATCAAATAACTCAGGGGGAACCAACAATTTCAAATTTATCTCATCAAAGAAACAAACACAACATCATTTTCATTTTTAGTTCACAAAGTTCATCATACAAATTTTAGTTCACAAAGTTCAAATTTGGTTCATCAATTTTCATTTTTAGTTTACTGAAATCAAACTTAGTTCATCAAATTTCAAATATTGTTCAGAGAAGATTCAAATATTGTTCATAGATAATCTTGATCATAAACCCACTATTCATCGGCCTCAACAAACACACCGCAAAAAGAAGATTACATCGAATAGATCTCCACGAGAGAGGGGGAGAACATTGTATTGAGATCCAAAAAGAGAGAAGAAGCCATCTAGCTACTAAGTATGGACCCGAAGGTCTGAGGTAAACTACTCACACTTCATCGGAGAGGCTATGGTGTTGATGTAGAAGCCCTCCGTGATGGATGCTCCCTCCTGGAGCTCCTAACAGCCCCAAGATGGGATCTCATGGGCATGAAGGTTGTGGCGGTGGAATTAGGTTTTGGCCCCGATTCGATCGCTTGGGGTGCGTAGGTATATATAGGAGGAAGGAGTACGTCGGTGGAGCAACAGGGGGCCCACGAGGGTGGAGGGCGCGCCCTGGGGGTGGGCACGCCCCCCTACCTCGTGACCTCCTCCTTTGTTTCTTGACGTAGGGTCCAAGTCTCCTGGATCATAATCTTCCTAAAAATCACGTTCCCGAAGGTTTCATTCTGTTTGGACTCCGTTTGATATTCCTTTTCTGCGAAACTCTGAAATAGGCAAAAAAACAGCAATTCTGGGCTAGGCCTCAGGTTAATAGGTTAGTCCCAAAAAAAATATAAAAGTGGATAATAAAGCCCAATAATGTCCAAAACAGTAGATAATATAGCATGGAGCAATCAAAATGTATAGATACGTTGGAGACGTATCAGTGGACTGAACTGCAGAATGCCAGAATAGAGGGGAAGGCCTAGCTTATCGAAGACTAGCATCTTCAAGCAGCTCCAAGCGTCTTGCAGCATATAGAAAAGTAAAGAATAGCAGTTTATAATTAACAAGCATGTTGTAACATCAACGCCCAGAGATCCTTCCTCGACTCCCTATGAGAAAGCAATCCCGGAGCCACATATCCATCACATGTCTCAAGTAACCAGTTCTAGTTATAATAGATCAGGATACAAGTCTGAACGTCCATTACCATGGACACGGTATTCGAATATATATCTTCCCTGTAGGGGTGCACCACGTTACCCAACACGCTCGATCACTCTGCCCGGACACACCTTTCTGGGGTCAATGCCCGGCCTCGGAAGATCAACACGTCGCAGCCGTACCTAGGCTCAGCAGAGAGGCCCCCGCCAGTCTACATCCTAAGCACTCCAGGGTCTTGGGCCCATCACTCATTGCACTCCGGGTCGTTGCGAGCAGGGTGGATACCAGCACCGCCTCGGATGGCCAACACGATCCGACCGTGCCGCAATGCTGAACTGGACGTCTAACAAAGCTTTGGCTGATACTGTGACGTCTAGGCCCATATCTATTCTCGTGTGGTGGTTAGAGGCCAAATCAGAACAAATACCCAAACCTGTTAGTGCATTTGGGGCTCGCGGAGACGAGCAGATACTCACGATAATGTGGCCCCGTCGCCCCGTCTCACGGACTTACAGCAAGGGCCCAGACTGCCTGGCCGTGCCACGTAGAAAACTCATGGGTGCTCCATGGGCCCGCCCTACTTTCACATGAACTCGCGGGTACCCCTTAGGGCCGACCCAACTTCAAAAGTGGTCTCAAGTAAAGTCCGGGTAACCTTGTGTCCAAACATCAAGGGGAAAACCCGAGGAATCATCCCCGGTGAATTCCACTCGATGTAATCATCAAGGTGAACGTAAGAGGAACCACCCTCGAGGTTCACACTTGAGGGGTTGCACGACAGAGCCGTATCGGGAATGGTGAAGGAGGAACCACCCTCGTTGACCACGACCGAATAGCTACACTACAGAGTTGTCATCGGGAGTGTGTTGTAAGGTCTCACCCTCGGCAATCGATAGTAGCTCTGCAGAGTCGAGCAAGAAAAGGGGCGTGATGTGATGTGAGGTGTTGGGCTCTGGTCGTCGATCACGTTGATCGAGTCGTCGATGCTGAAGCAGGGGCAACAAGGACAAGGTGGGGGTCACTAATGGATCTCTAACCAACTTATACTAAGCAGTTTAGGATAAGCAGGTAAGGTACAATGAGCAGGTTACAAAAGCAGGCTATGCATCAGAATAGGAGCAAACAATAACAGTAGCAAAATCTAATGCAATCATGAGAGAATGGAATGGGCGATATCGAGATGATCAAAGGGGGGGCTTGCCTGGAAGCTCCGTTGAAAGGGAAGAAGGGGTCGTCAATGAGGTAGTCGATCACAGGGACAACATCAGTAGCGGTCTCGGGGTCTACCGGAGAGAAGATGGGGAAGAAACAGTAAATACAGAGCAAACAAGTGCAATACTATGGATGACACGATGAAACGCAGTGCTAGGGGTGTTCTAACACCATGCTACATGATACCGGCGAAGGGGAAAAACATCCGGGAAAGTTTTCCCAAAGTTTGGCATTTTGAGACAGATGAAACAGAGAGGGATGGTTGCATGTTTGCTATGCTAGGGATGTGTGGCAGACGAACAGGCTGCATATTCGGATTCGTCTCGTCATTCTGAGCAACTTTCATGTATAAAACTTTTTCATCCGAGCTACGGATTATTTTCTATGAATTTTCCAAGCTTTAAAGATATTCTACAATTTAATTTAATTCGAAAATAATGAGTAAAAGCTAGGTGCACCCAGATCTGTGTACACAGAAGTGTACCAGAGGGTGACATGTGGGTCCAGGGGATCCAAGTTGACCAGTCAATGTTTGACTGGTCAACAGGGGTGGGGCCCCCTATCATTGACTGTTTTAGTCTACTCTAATAGTTTAATTAACCAAACTAGGTGGTTAGGCTAATTAATTAAGTTAATTAACCATTTAACTAATTATTTTGTTATTTTTATTAATATATATATTTTACATTTTTTTAAGTAAACAGGGGCGTGGGCCCTATCCGCCATAGGCCTAGGGCCTCAGCGGGGTGGGTGTGCGGTTACGGCGAACGGGCAGGGGCGGAGCCCTAGGGGGCGCGGGCGTCGGACGCCGGAGTGTGCGGCACGGTGGAGTGGCGCTGGGCGCGACGAGGGCGACCGCCGAGATCGGGCTGCGGGCGCGAGGCGGACGACAAGCAACGGCGCTGGGTGGGCACGGTGGTGCGCGCGAAGCGGGACAGAGGCGGGCGGCGAGGCTGGCGCTAGGGGGACACGGCCAGCGAGCGGGCTCGGTGGGGCTCGCTCGCGGATGGCGCTGGTGAGCAAGGCGAGGCCGGTGGCGGCGCGAGTAGCAGCTGCAGAAGAGCAACGGCAGGGGTCGTCGGGAGTAGCAGATAGCAGGTTGGAGTAGCAACAACAACAACATCGAGCAGCAGCGGGCGCGGCTGCAGCGGCAGCAAGCATCAAGGTAGAGCAGCGGCAGCAGCAGAAGCAACACAAGAGCAGCAGGAGCGAGTGCGCGGACACTGAGGTGCGGCCATGGCGATCGGTGTTCTTCGGTCGCGACGGCAGCGATGGCTAGGAGCACGGATTCGAGGCTGTCGGGGAAGCTGATCGGACCCACGACCACCTATGGGACCGGCGGACCGAGCCCCTTTCGGTTCGGTGGGGGGCGGAGGTCGCACGAAGAGCAGATCGAGGCGAAGCACACGAGCAGTTTACCCAGCTTCGGAGCTCTCCGGAGAGAGAATACTCCTACTGCTGCTTGTCTGATTGTATTGTGTTCTTGCTAGAGAGCGATGAGAGCTACAAGACCTAGCGTGAGTGTTTCTGGTTTCGAATGAGTCGACCTCCTCTACGTTGCGCATGGGCCTCCTTTTATATGCTCAAGGGGTCACCAACAGGTGGCAACGTAGACAAGGGCAAAATGGGAAAATGAGTTGCGGTTGGTACAGCTACTTGTACAGTGTATTCTACCTAACTCTGACGGCAAGGGACAAAAGCATTAAATGCCCGTCCCATGTCGCCTAAACAAAGGCAACAGGACCGTCAGAGCGCCACCGCTTGCCACGATGGCAATCTTGTCGCGCCGCCACACCGCTGCTCTCCGCTGGCAAGACAGCCTCTTGACACGCGCGCCTGGAATGATCCCATGGCGACACGTTGGTGGATGAGCTGGAGCGGAGATGAAGAGTGGTTGCCTGCCGCGGCAAGCGCCTTGCCGCGGCTGAATCCTTGTCGCGTCCGGAAGCTTGTCGCCATCGGCCTTCCGGCAAGCTCCTCTTGTCGGGGTCTTGTCTTCTGCGTGCCTTGAGTGGCCTTCCCGGCAAGCTCCTCTTGCCGGGGCCTTGTCTCCTTGGCTTAAATACTTTGTTTTTGAATGGCTCCAAAGGAACCATGGAGGACCTTGGCGGTCACTAGGCAAGCCTTGCCGCGGGGTGCTGCGACTGCCCGTGCACGAGTTCGGGATACTAGGGTACCCCTACTCTAGTACACCGACAGGAGCCCCCGGGCCTGGGCCACACACGGTGCCGAGCGCTGTTGGGCCAGCCCAAAAAAGGCACGGGCACGCGCCTAGATCACGCCGTAACTTGCTCCGGACCCACCACGCCCCCACGAACAGCACGCGTCGAACGTGGCGTCGTAGAAGAGATCGTGGGGTTTCTTTATTTGAAAGCGGGCGTCCGCCCCTCTCCTCCTTATAAACAGGGGAAACAGGGGCAGGTCGCCCACCTCACCATTTGCTGTCTAATCTCGAAAACCACCGCCGCTCCCCCCTTCTCCTCTAGTCTGAAGAGAGCAGCGCTCCGCCCCCTCATCGCCACCAGCGCCATCAACGCCGTCGGTCTCCTCCACCGCCTCCGCCATGGCTCCAAAAGCCGATAAGGGGAAGGGCGTGAAGTCGGCCGAGGCGCAGCGGCTCACGGCGCTGCGAAAGGAGCGGGCCGTCTCCCCCACTCGCCGCAAGGGAGCCGAGGAGAACTACTACCTGTTCGTCGACGGAGACGCAGGCGCATCCACAAGCCGAAGGTACTCCCACCGCTGCTTTTGAACTAGCCCCAACCGGGTACCCTTTCTTCGCTGTTGTTCTATTATGGCTCTGCCCGCTTTTCTCCGAATTCTTCGCGATATCATGAACACCTACGGGCTTCGCCTCCTTGACTTCACCCCCAATGCTGTCCTGACCATGGCAGTTTTCGCACACCTTTGCGAGAACTTTGTCGGAATCCACCCAAACGTAGCCCTCTTCCGCCACTTCTTCATGCCCCGAGTTGAGAGAGGAGAGCCACTTGCCGGAGGGATTGCTTGGATCTCAAGGATCGGCAAGAAAGAATCCTATCTGGAAGGAGAGCTCCGTAGCAAGTGGGAGGAGTGGAGAGCCGATTGGTGTTGGATCGTTGAGGAGAACCCTCAGCCCTTCACTGCCCAGCGACAAACTCCAATAGTGTGCGGCAACGATTGGAGCAACTTGGCGCCGGAAGATGCTAGATTGAAGATTGCCGTGACCCGGATCTTGCGCCTCAGGCTTGCCGGACTCACCGTAGGCGCCGTTGGCGCAGATTTCCTTCGCCGCCGCATCGCTCCCTTGCAGGAGAGGAGGAGACCCGCTTGGGAGTTCCAAAATGCGGCGGACATCATGAGGCTGCGCCCGGGCCTCAACTTCAATTTCACTGTCTTGGAGTTGGATGCGATGCTGCTGGAGCTGTTCAAGCACGACCCCGATCATCCTGAGTGGTTTAGGTTGCCGAGGGGAGTCGTCCCATTGTGCAACAACTCTTCGCTCGACCGCATCCGTGCAATGATGCCGTTGTGTGATTCGCATGGGATTGTTCCAACCTGGCAAGAGCCTTCAGACGACGTCGTGCGACAGTTCTTCGACAGCTTGGAAGAAGTGTCGATCCGCCCCGACGAGCAGAAGAGACTCACCCGCGACACCACCGACGACGAGATGCAGCGAATCGCCACCAGGCTGGAGGAGGCGGCAGAGCTGCTGCTACCGGCGCGATCGGGTTCACCGTGGAGGAGGCAGAGGCAGCAGAAGCGGCGAGCCTTGCCGAGCGAAGGGAGTTTGCCGGCGAGGAGGAGCTTGCCGAACCCGAGGCCGAGTCGAGCGAACCCGTCGAGGGCGCTTCCTCCCCACCATCTAGCAGCTCGCCGCAAACGGAGCCCCTGCTCCACCAAGGCGGCTCCGCAAGGCCGAGACGAGACGGGCGGCAGACGGGCGAACAGACCAGCAGCGCAAGCGCACGCGCAGCCTCTCATGGCAAGTCTTGTTGCAGCAGGAGCACCCCACACCGCTGCAACAACTAAGGCGGGATCCTCCCAGGCCACCGCTGCCACTCCCGCCAAGCGGTCGAGGGAACCTTCTCCTCTGCCTCGTCGCACCGGAGGCGAGCCGGAATTTGACCTCTCTGCTCTCAGCTCCGACGAGGAAGAAGAAGAGTAAGCTTCTATATTGTGCTTGTATTTCTTCAATTTTATTGCTTCGTCTTGTATCTGATTTGCTTCATTCTGAACTCTTTCCTTTTCAGGACGCTGGCCCAGAGAGCGTCGAAGAGAGGCAAGACCCCGGTGGTTGTCATCGAGGACGATCCCCCCGTGGCAACAGGAGGCGCGTCTGAGACCCCCTTGCCGGACCCGGCAACCCTTCCTCAAAGCAGCCCCCAGCACAGCCCCCAGCGTAAGTATATGGTTTACTTCTTACTGTTAGGTGTGCATGGGTGCTCCGTCTTTGTTGATATCTGACTGTTGGTTTGTGTAGGAGCAGAGCAGCCTCATCAGAGTGCCCAAGCCGCTCGAAATACCATCTGCTTGACTTTCACCGCCAAGGGAGGATTCTCCGCAAGGGCGTTCTCCGGCAAGGGAGACTTCTCCGGCAAGGGACAGCACCAGTGATCCTCCGGTGGTCGAGACCATGGCTGCAGATCCCATCGCAGTAATCCTCTTCGCGAAAAATTTCCCTTGGGTTCTTTTTCTTCTGTTTTTCTTTTTGAACATTTGCTTGACTATTCTTTCTTTTTCTTGTCGTCAGATCCATCCGCCGCAGAGCCGATGGAGACTGAGGTCGCCGGCGAGGAGGACGCGCGCGGCAACACTGACGACGTCGCCACCATGGAGGAAGAGGCTGGCGCCGATGGATCCGCCGGCGAAGAGGCCGCCAAGGCTGCCGCCGCAAAGGCTGGCGAGGGGTTTGGCGATCGCACTGACGACCCTGAGGCCGCAGGAGCGCCAGGCGCTACGACGACCGCCGATCCCTCCGCCACTGGTGCAGCGTCAGGCTTCGAAGAGCCTCTGCCCGGCACCTATCTGAAGGCCGGCGACGGCGTCTTCATCAAGCTCCCCTGGGCATCGAGCTCCAGGGCGCCGGTCGAAGGAGAGACCTTTGATGAAGAGCTTCTCGCCTCCGCTGGGCTGTCGCTGGTTGACGCGCCAAGCAGCAGCAAGCGGCGAAGTCGAGGAGGAGCAGCTCTTGAAGAAGCTGTTGTCGCTCTACCGCGCCGCAAGCCAAACTGGAATCCCGGAAGCGCTTGTCGCGAAGGCGGAGCAGACATAGAGAAGCGCGGAGGAGCTCCGGGAATCAATCGAGAAGCTCTCCGGTCCTTGGCAGAGGAGCGGAAGCAAATTGTTGAGGCGCGCAAAGCTTTCATCCTCGAGAAGGCAGAGGTTGAAGAGCAGCAGAGGCTCGCTGCCGAAAAGCTATCCGCGCAGGAAGGCGAGCTGGCGCAGAGGAAGATCAACCTTGACAGCCACGAGGAGGAGCTTGTTGCGCGCGAGGAGTCACTTGGCGGGGCTCTTAAGGAAGCAAAGGATGCTACCGCAGCTGTCGAGGCCGTCAAGAAAGAGTTGGAGACGAAGGTGACGCAGCTGGAGGCTAATCTCCAGAAGAGCGGGGAGGAGCTTGCTGCACTCAAGCACGAGCGCGAGAAGGACGCCTACACTCTTGGCGAGCTGCAGGGCCGTCTCGCCGAGAGGAGCAAGGAGCTCAGCGCCGCCAAGGACTCCAAAGCAGATCTTGAGCTGAAGCCACCACCCCGATCACGACGCTGGGCGGTGCCAAGGAGCGGGAGGTGGGCCTGTTGGAGAAGATCAAGGCCGACGAGGCGCTTGGCGAGTGCTCTGCCGCCAGAGCACCTTCGGGGAGAATGTGGAGCACTTTGGATGAAGGTCTTGTGAATATCGCCGCCGCCATCGACAAGGTCTTGATGGAGCTAGGGATGGTGGATCTCGGTACTCCTCCGACGAGCGCCTCAACCCAGCGCCAAGCTCAGCTTGTTCCTCAAGGGCGTGGTGGCGGCGCCCAATGACTCGGGAAGAGATCCCAAAGCAGCTGGCCGAGGAATCGCGCTAGATCTGTGCGGGAGCTCTCCAGAAGGTGTTGATGAAGGTGGCCTTCCGCAATCCAGGCCTCAACCTCACCGGCGTCCTCAGATCCTTGCCGCCGGATGCTGATGTGAGGCGCTCAAAGCCCTTGTCGCACCCATTGTGGACAAGGTGGGCAAGATCAAGCGGGTTGATGGCGACCGCATAGATTAGGCCGCCAATTTTATCTTTCCCTTGTCGCTGCTGATCATGTTTAGGAGAACAATTTATTAGATCTGCGACAAGCTATTTTGTAATATAACTCTATCTTAGGCAATGATTGCAATGTTATTTCCTTTACTTGATTCCTTCCTTTGTATGTTTGTGCCCTACGCTTTTAGGGAACTTGTCAGCGCGGGCACCTTTGCATGAAAGCTGAGTGCGGAACGTCGGCAGCTTCTTTGGCGGTGCCGCTTCCGACAGTAACCTTGTCGCAACTAGTTGCAGCTCACTTACGTTGTTGAGCGGACTCGAAACAAAGTAAGGGCGCGACCAGCTACGAGTTGGTTCCTCCGCATGAGTTTTTCCATACAAAGTACTATCGTTGAGGAAGATAACTTAAAGATTTAAAACTGATTGCTCAAACTTTGGCAACTTAGCTTTTCTGTCGCTTGCTTCCCGGTAAGGCGAAACTTCCTCGGCGACGCTTGGTGGCCCACACCATTATCTTCTCCTCCCCGGCTAACTTGTGGGCGAAGGAACCTTCCTTCTTTGAGAAAGAGAAAGAAGAAAATAAAGTTATGGAGCCTTGTGGCTCGTTATTGCTTACGGGTGTGGATGCTGCACAAAATGTCGATAACACATGCAAAATGATGATGAAAGCATGAAGTTGACAAGTTGTGCGCAACACATGAGCTTTACTTATGCAGGATCTCGCCCGGCTTTGTACAAAGGATTACATGCAACCGGCAAGACTTGTACAAAAGGTGGTTGCGGAACAGGTTCCGCAACCGCGCCTCTGGTAAAACTTACGAAGATGCTCAATGTTCCGGAGTTGCTCACCGAATGCCATCTTCGGTCTCAAAGCGGACAGCGCCGAGCCTAGTGACTCGTTTCACCCGATAAGGGCCTTCCCACTTCAAGGCCAACTTGTTGGAATTCTTGGCGGACTGAGTGCGCCAAGAACAAGGTCGCCTTCCTCAAGGCTTCGGCACTAACTTTGCGGCTATGGTAGCGACGCAAAGCTTGTTTGTAACGAGTAGCTCGTCTGGCGCCTGAAGACGGTCCTCCTCAAGGAGCAGCGTCATCTTGTCGCAGCTGCTCTTGCTCAAGCTCATCATAGCGAGTACTGAGGTGACCCATATATGAGTTCCGTGGGGAGAACTGCCTCTGCTCCATAGACTAGAGCGAAGGTGTCCGCCGTGGCTCGATTTGGCGTCGTCTGATCGACCAAAGAACCACCGGCAGCTCCTCAATCCAGCCCTTCGCACTTGTGCAGCCTGTCGAAAGTTCTGGTCTTGAGCCCGCAACACTTCAGCATTTGCCCTCTCGCTTGACCGTTGCTTCTCGGATGAGCAATGAAGCAAAGCAGACCTTGGCGCCAAGATCTTGGACGTCTTCGCATGAAGGTGCGGCTCGTGAACTGTGTGCGTTGTCGGTGATGACCCTGTTCGAATCCCAAACGGCAAACAATCGACCAAGAACTTGATCACTGACCGTGTTATCACCTTCCTCATCGCTTCCACTTCCGCCACTTTGTGAACTTGTCGATTCACGACATACAAGTACTCAAAGCCCCGACAGCTCGGGGAAAAGGGCCGAGAATGTCGAGCCCCTGCATCAAAAATGGCGAGGATAAAGGGATCGTCTGAGAGCTTGAGCTGGTTGGTGTATCTGCTTGGAATGGAACCGCACGCTTCACACTTGGTTACTTGTGCAGTTGCATCTCGGAGGGCTGTCGCCAGAAGAAACCTTGCCGGAAAGCTTTGCCGGCAAGTGCTCTTGCGCCAATGTGGTGACCACATATGCCTCCGTGTACCTCTGCCAACAGCTTCGCCCATCTTCCCGTGAATACACTTCAATTTCACACCGCTGAGTCTTCTTACAGACAGCGTCTTGTCGACAAACTGGTACATACTTGACTGCCGGGCTACTCTCTCAGCTTCTTCTTGCTCTTCGGGAAGTTCTCCTGTCTGAAGGAAATGGACAATCTGTTGTGCCCATGCTGGAGCTTGTGGCTCGACAACAAGGACTAAAGGCACATATGCTGCTGGGAACATCCGCTTCTACGGAAAGAACCGTGGCTCGGCGGAGCTTGATGTTCCCGGCAAGCTTGCCGAGCAAAACTTGTCGGGAGCGCTCGCTTCAACGAAACAAACCCTATGGCTTGTCGGAGCAGACTGCTCCTCAAAGACTTTTGGTGTTGATCACGGGACCTTTTGGTGGCGGCTTCGGGAAGCTCTGCCGGAAAATAGTCACCAAAAATCAACTTCCTCTTCTTGTTCTGTCCAGTTGATGGCATTATAGTCGGTTGAGTCAGCTTGAGCACAAAAATCCCTGGCTCCACAGGTAACTTGAGTGCGGCGCACTTTGACAGGCCATCAGCAATATCATTCTGAGCTCTTGGAACATGTTCCATCTGCAGGCCGCCAAAGTGCTCTTCTAGCTTTCTCACTTCATCAACGTAGGCTTCCATCAACGGACTCTGATAATCTTTGTTCACTTGGCGGACGACAAGCTGCGAGTCACCCCTGACAATGAGCTTCTTGATCCCAAGGTCTCTCATGATCTCGAGACCGGCAAGCAAACCTTCATACTCTGCAGTATTGTTTGTTGCTTGCTCCTTGGGAAAGTGCATTTGGACTATGTACTTGAGGTGTTCTCCGGTGGGTGCGACAAGCAGTACGCCCGCACCGGCGCCTTGCAGCGAGAAGGCACCATCAAAGTACATCAGCCACTCTTTGCTTGCTTCCTTGACGGGGATGCTCATCTCTGGAATTTCTTCATCCTGTGTTGGCGTCCATTCTGCTATGAACTCTACCAATGCTCTGCTTTGGATAGTTGAAGTGCTTTCAAACTTGAGGCCAAAGCTTGACAGTTCCAGTGCCCACTCGACAATCCTGCCTGTTGCTTCTGGATTCTGCAATATTCTCTTCAGGGGAAAGCGAGTGACGACTGTTATCTCATGTGCTTGGAAGTAATGGCGCAGCTTTCTCGAGGCCATGAGGAGGCCGAAAAGCAATTTCTGCACACCGTAGTACCTTGACCTAGCCCCTCGAGAAGGGAACCGACAAAGTACATCGGGCGCTGCACCATCCTTTTTTGCATCTTCTCGCACGTCTGCAAGCAGATCCATCGTTGTCGGGACCAGAGCTCGCGGTGAAGCCCCAGCTTGTCGCTGGATGCATCTGCCTTGGTTGCCGGCTCATCATCTGCCTCCATTTCCGCTACTAACGCAGCACTAACCACTTGATTGGTTGCCGCTATATATAACAGCAACTTCTCTTGTGGCTTAGGTGCGACAAGTATTGGAGTGGAGGATAGGTACCTCTTTAAGTCATGCAGCGCAGCCTCCGCTTCGGGAGTCCATTTCATTGGGCCTGCCTTTTTCAAAATTTTGAAAAACGGCAGGGCGCGCTCAGCAGATCTAGAGATAAACCTGCTGAGAGCAGCTACGCAACCGGCAAGTCTTCGTACATCCTTGACGCGCTTTGGTGCTTCAATCTGCTCAATGGCCTTGATCTTGTCGGGATTGGCTTCAATTCCCACTGAGACACGAAGAACCCGAGAAGCTTGCGGAAGGGACTCAACACGCACTTCTCGGGTTGAGCTTGAGGTTGATCTTGCGCAGATTTGCAAAGGTCTCATCTAAATCTTGAACCAGAGTTGCTTTGTCCTTGCTCTTGACCACTATGTCATCCATGTAGGCTTCTACATTTACGTGCATTTGCGGCTCAAAAGTGTCATGGACTACTCTTGCAAACGTTGAACCAGCATTCTTTAGCCCAAAAGGCATCCGTACAAAACAGTATGTGCCACATGGGGTGATGAATGTGGTTTCTCCTCATCCTCTTACGCCATGAAGATCTGATGATATCTGAGTATGCATCAAGAAATGAAAGCAAATCACATCCAGCCGTGGAGTCAACAATCTGGTCGATCGCCGCAAGGGAAATGGGTCTTTGGGACAAGCTTTATTAACATCTGTGAAGTCGATACAAAGTCTCCATTTCCCATTTGCCTTGCGTACAACTACAGGATTGGCCAACCACGTGGGATGGAGCACTCCTCGACAAGGCCTGCTGCTTCCAATTTCTTGATCTCTTCGCAATGAATTCTTGGCGCTCCGCTGCTTTCGACTTTCGCTTGACGGGCGCGCATGAGGACAGACAGCTAGGTGATGCTCAATTACTTTCACAGGAACACGGGGATGTCGACGGTTGCCATGCAAGCGCGTCGACGTTCGCCAGCAGAAAGCAACGAGCGCCTTCCTATTTAGGGTCGAGAGTGGCACGATGGTGAAGGTACCACCAGGTGCCGTCCTCCTGGCGGGCACCTTCTTGGTCTTTGGTGGAGCTGCCATCGTCTTCTTGCACTTGCCGGTGGAGCTCGACGGTGCGTCCTCGGCGGTAGCGCAGCACTCAGGAGGTGCGCTTGCGGAGTGGGCATCGAGCTCTCGCGGACTTGGTCTTCTTCTTCCCCGGAGCTTCAGACAAGTGACTTGCTATCTATTGCAGCTGCTGCCTCCGGTAAATCTTGTCGGCGCAGATAAGAGCATCCTTCTAGTCTCCATGGACAGAAATGACACTTATCGGGCCTGGCATCTTGAGCAAGTTGTATGCATAATGGGAGGCTGCCATGAACTTGGCGAGCGCTGGACGGCCAAGTATCCCATTGTAAGGCAATGGAAAATCAGCAACGTCGAACGTGACCCTCTCAGTCCTGAAGTTCATCTCGCTGCCAAATGTTACCGGCAACGTGATCTTCCCCTTCGGCTTGCTCCTTCCCGAATTGATTCCTTGGAATGTGCCAGTCTCTTCGAGCTCGCTGTCAGGGATCTGAAGCTTCTGGAGCACCGCGGGGGAGATCAGGTTTAAGCCGGCCCCGCCGTCAACTAGCATCTTGGTGAACTTGAGGTTGCGGATAGTTGGTGAGACCAACATCGGCAAGCACCCGACCGTAGTTATGCGATCAGGGTGGTCCACAATATAAAGACGATAGGCGTGCTGGACCATTTCAGAGGCTTGCGTGACTCTACGGATGGTTCTGCTGCATTAACTTCCCGCATCCACTGCTTGAGTTGGCGGTGTGAAGTATGCAGAGAAGCACCGCCGTCAACGCAGAGGACCTCTATGGCTTTCTGAAACTCCTGCTCATCGGTCTCGTCGTCTTCCATATCTTCATCGTTGTCGTCGTATTCATCTTTGTCGCGGCCGCGGGGAGGTCTATCTCCTTGTCGCTGCTTGGCCTTGCCACGGCGTCCTCCCCGGCCGGGTCGCTTCTTGCTAACTCCCCCAGCACCTTCCTGGGCCTTCTCCTTGCCGCGCCGCTCGTACTCAGCCTTCTGCTGTTCAACAAGCTGCTCGACCTTCTTGCAGCTCTGGAGGTCATGGCCCTTGGTACGGTGGATCTTGCATCTTCGCTTGTTGAGCTGTCACCTTGTCGGCGGCCACCACAGGCGGCGATCGGTGCCAGCGGCAACCTCCTTGCCGGAGCCACCAACTTTGGCTTTCTTGGCGGCACCCACCGTTGCCGGACTGCTCGACAACTAGCACCTCTTTGCCCTTCTTCTTTCTGTTGTTCCGTCGCCGGCTCTTCTTCGCCGGGGCGGTCTCCTCACTATCGATCCTGCTTCTGCATTCTCTCACGGAGTCTCCTCCCTTCCTCAGCACGTGCACACTTGTCGGCCAGGGCATACAGGTCACTGACGTCCTTGACTTTGCACATCGCCATCTCTTCCCTCATCCTGCGGTTCCGCACGTTTTGATGAAACGCGCTGATCACCGCGGCAGGGTGGACATCTGGGATGCTGTAGTGCACACGGCTGAATCTCTGAATGAACTTGCGCAGGGATTCTCCTTCCTTCTGGGCGAGAAGATGAAGGTCGCTTTCCTGGCCATGAGGCTTGTGGCCGCCTGTGAAGGCGCCGACAAACTGATGGCATAGATCTGCCCAAGAGGATATGGAGCTGTCCGGCAAGTGCATGAGCCAAGATCGACATTAGGCTTGAGTACCGGTGGAAGTAGTTGGCGAGGATATTGTCGTCTCGTCCCCTACAGCTTGCACCGCGATGGTGTAGATCTTTGAGGAACTCCGACGGATGCGTCCCGCCATCGTACTTCTCGCACATCGGCTTGAAATTCTTCTTGCCGGGCCATTTGGACTTGACGCAGCTCACGAGTGAGCGCAGGGCAACCTACACGTATGGCAAGTCGCTGGTTCTTCGGGCGCATGCATATCGACGAAGGCCCGTAGCGCTGGTCGGATTGACGCCGCGCTTCTCTTGGCGCTCGATCGCGAGTTCGGCGTCTTCTTGTTGCCGTTCTGAAGAACTTGGCGCTGATCATGGCGAGCTCGTGGATCCGATGACGCGGTGGAGTCGCTGTCGAGGTGGATCCGACGAGTTGGTGATCTTGGCCTTCTGGGTGGAGAGTGCATGGTGGTTGCACCCCCACAGGTTTCGTCGCCACCGACTCGTGCTTTGTCGTCTTGCCGCGGCAGCAATGTAGTTGGTTGCCGTGGAATGTCGCCGTTGGCAAAGCCGATGAGACTCTGGATGGTGGCCCTCCATTCGTCGACTTTGTCGGCTGTTGGAGGGTAGTCTAGGAGCAGTTGAGCTCTCGCCAAGGCTTCCGCTGGAGTGGTGGGTGGCAATGGCGAACGGTGCGAGGAGCGGGATATGCTCGGACTTCTAACTATGTTAGAAGGAGCAGTATCCCGTCCAGGCGACCGTGCCTCGCTTGTGCCAGCATGTCGGCGTGCAAGCTGGTCTTGAGGGCCTCGGGATCCACCAACTCGATCTTGATCCAACGAGCATATGGTACTATGAATACCATGACGCTGTCGGTCCCGTGCCTCCTGAGATGGGCGCGGTGCGTGTACGGACGCCGAGGTCTGCGCGGCCTTGTCCTTGGACTTGGTAGCGTCATGAGCTCCCTCGTCGACGCCCGTTCTTCCGCCGGCGTCTACCCCACCACCAATTTTCTCCGGTGGTGGCGGGATTGACGTGGACGGCTCCGCCGCCGCCGAAGCCTTCTTCTTCGGTGGCATGTTGATGAAGATGATGCAGATGTTGCTCGTGTGAACGCCGGATCAGGTTCACACAGCCTCGACGCCTCCTACCTGGCGCGCCAAAGATGTCGGGGAAGCTGATCGGACCCACGACCACCTATGGGACCGGCGGACCGAGCCCCTTTCGGTTCGGTGGGGGCGGAGGTCGCACGAAGAGCGGATCGGGCGGCTAGCACACGAGCAGTTTACCCAGCTTCGGAGCTCTCCGGAGAGATAATACTCCTACTGCTGCTTGTCTGATTGTATTGTGTTCTTGCTAGAGAGCGATGAGAGCTACAAGACCTAGCATGAGTGTTTCTGGTTTCGAATGAGTCGACCTCCTCTACGTTGCGCATGGGCCTCCTTTTATATGCTCAAGGGGTCACCAACAGGTGGCAACGTAGACAAGGGCAAAATGGGAAAATGAGTTGCGGTTGGTACAGCTACTTATGCAAAGGTATTCTACCTAACTCGACGGCAAGGGACAAAGCATTAAATGCCCGTCCATGTCGCCTAAACAAAGGCAACAGGACCGTCGGGGCGCCACCGCTTGCCACGATGGCAATCTTGTCGGCGCCGCTTACCGCTGCTCTCCGCTGGCCGCAGACAGCCTTCTTGACACGCTGCTGGAATGATCCCATGGCGAACGTTGGTGGATGAGCTGGGCGGAGATGAAGAGTGGTTGCTGCGCGGCTGAATCCTTATCGCGTCCGGAAGCTTGTCGCTCACGGGCCTTCCGCAAGCTCCTCTTGCCGGGTCTTGTCTTCTGCGTGCCTTGAGTGGCCTTCCGGCAAGCTCCTCTTGTCGGGCCTTGTCTCCTTGGCTTAAATACTTTGTTTTGAATGGCTCCAAAGGAACCATGGAGGACCTTGGCGGTCACTAGGCAAGCCTTGCCGCGGGGTGCTGCGACTGCCCGTGCACGAGTTCGGGATACTAGGGTACCCCTACTCTAGTACACCGACAGAGGCACAGAGAGAGGGGAAGGGAGTGGGGGCTCACAACGGCCCTGAAGAGGTGCACAGCAGGCTCGGGGGAGGCTCACTAGCGCCGGGGATGACGACGAGGACAACGGTGTCTTGAGGTTGAAGACAACCTCACCCGCACGAAGGAGAGGCGCCTGGCTCGAGCCCGTTAGCGCAGGCGACGTAGGGGAGCAGGACGGATCTGGCGGGAACGACAGATGGACACGGGGGTGTCGGTGGTCGTGGTGGAGCGTGGTGGCTGGCGACGGGTGTGTGCGGGAAAGCAAGCAATGGCGCGAGGGAGGAAGAAGTGGCGGCTAGGGTTTGACCGGGGAAGAGGGGGGCTTGGGGGTTGCCGTTGTAGCCATCAGGGAGGCGGGGGATGGCCGCCACGCACGGCATGGCCGACGGATGGGTGCCACAATCCCCTCTCTCCCTGTAGCAAGTTGAAGGAGAGGGGAGGTTAGCTAGGCCGGTCATTGGGCTAGTTGGGCCAAAGTGCCAAGTAGAATAGGCCCTTCTCTTTTTTATATATGACTTACTTATTTACTGTTTTCAATTTGAGCTATTGTTTTCTATTTAATTGTAAGACTAAAAGAGCTTTGTTAGATATGAGACCTATCACATAAATCAAGCACATTATTTATAGGAGTCACAAAAAGTTTAAGACCAAAAGGAGTTGTCTAACCATTTTTAGAAATTGAAAAGGCCAATTTTAAATGTTGTTGGACCACTAAATAATTTCCAGGGGCACTTTGGGAATCCAAAAGAGGTTGGTTCCAACATGAAAAATATTCAGGGATTATTTTCCACACTTTGAACATTTTAGTTTTCATGTTTGGCAAATTTGAATTTTTGACTTTGACATTAAGTTCGAACATGAACAGTGATTTGGATAAAGTGAGGATTAGCAACAACAATGTGATGACATGGCACCATTAGCAGGGGTTTACTGTAGCTTATTTATCCGGACGTCACAATTCTCCTCCACTAAAAAAAATCATGACCCGAGATTTAAGGGGTGAAGTAAGGGGGAAAGACTCGAGAAGGACGAAGCTCAACACAAGATAGGTACCTTGCGGCTACCTCGCGAACGTGGCATAGCGGCATCTCTCGAGTTGAAATTTAAGAAAGTCATCGAGAGCAAGGTAAGAAGGTGCAATAAAAGTTTCAAGCGGGTAGGCAATCGTTCATTGCCTGAAACATAGGGTGAAAAGGGTTCAGAGCAATGGCAATAAGTATTGCGTCTGATACCAGAATAGATCACAAGGAAGGTGGCTCGTGAATTACATAGGAAGCCAAGCGCGAGGGATAACTTATAAAACAGGGATGTATATGGGAGTCAGGTTTTGATCCTGTGGAATTATGGATTATGGGCCCACCATGTGGGTTAAAAGTCGGAAGGGCGCTGATAGCAAGGCATGTCAGAGCATAAACTGTCTGTTATGTTGGCAACAACATTGGTACCAAGGGCAAGGGACAAACAGAACCATTTTCCTGCTTGTTAAACGAGGCGGACCAATAGGCAAAGTTCTCGTCCATCGGTGGTTACCGGAATATCACCCACAATAGTAACAGAGTCTTACTGACCGAGTTGAACACCGAGGCATTTACATAAGCAGCGGATTATCACTGCTTAGATATGTTAGGTTATAAGAAAGGTTAAACAAAACAATGGAAAGGAAAGTGTAGACTCAAATCAGTTATCGGTGTTCTCGAGTGTCTATCAACTCAGAACCCGTCAAAAATTTGAATCGGCGGGAAATAATAGTTGATGAAGAATTCATAAGAAGTTAAGTAGTTCCGTGATATTCTCGAGATACCAGAGGGTAATACTCGAAGGTAGAAAAGGATAGAGGTTTGACAGGTGAAAGGATCTGCAGAAGACAAGTATTTTAACTAGTGTGAGAAATGGAATCAAAGGAGAACAATCATGGTCGGGACCACAATTGCAAAGGACCAAACATATATACAAGATGAATTTGTCACAAGGGGACTATTATTAATACAAGAAGCTTCCATGATAAGTTCCACATCGGGTCCATGGGCATGAACACAAAGGTTCAAGGTCGACCCCCACTTCATCAATGCATAACCTACCATTTACTTCTCGTCTTTGACGAAGTTGTAGAGTCAAACTTCATGAGTAGATAACTCAAGCTCGGAGTAGAGAATGATTGAGCAAGCAGAAGATACAATTTACCAAAGGCATTATGTATCCAAGGAAAAGCTCACAAGGTTACTGCATATGAAGGACGTTGTCGGATAGAACCCCACAAAGGATCTGGTGGCTCACATGGGATCTGATGTGAGCATCGGTACTCAACCAAAAAAAATAAAGAATGCAAGGATATCAGATTATAGAAACAACTGACTAATTCAAAGCTCGAATGCAAAGGGGATTATGATTTCCAAAACAGGGGATCAGAAGTAGAGGCTCTAATCAAAGACAATTAAGTAGAATAGACATAGATCGACAATCAATCAAGGTTTGATTTTTCGAACACCAACTCATGTCCGGAGTGACGCCCGAACCAAGGGAAGAATTCTAATTAGGAATAATGATCACGATCATTCACAAACATATCGAATCAAATGCTCAAAATTATGATGACAAATGGTGCTAAATGAGTATTGCTAGACATATGGAAGTAACCATAATGCAAGCAGATAAGGAGGAACAAGAGCAATAGGTTACTGAGGATTTTCGGAAGATCGAATAGTATTCCAAAGAATTTCGTGAAACAAATGAACAGCGTGGACGAACGGATACTCGGCAAGCGCAAGTAATTATCCGGAAGGGTATTCATGTGGCAAAGAAGTGCAAGGCAGTAGGCACAAAGTATTCTCGGAACAAAAGAGAGAATTTCGGGGTATCTTGTAATAACAAGATCACCTGGGAATAGAAGTAAGAACGACAGGTGTATGCATTTATCCATAGTCATATTTTGATGGTAGGTTGTTGCAAAAGCAATGGGCACAAAGTCTCGAGAGAACATCAGAGAGTGTCTTCGGAATCCTTTGATGCACCAAGCAATCATCTGGAGTGAGGGGCTCTCCGGGAGAAAGTATTTACGAGAACCTAGAGTCAGAGTTAACAAAATCATTTAACCCGAATAGAAGAGAGCTCAGAATCCCAGAGTATAGACGAGGAGGAAAAGATCCTAACACCAACCAATGGCAACGTGGGCCCGTAAGCCACACAGCCATGTTAGTAAAACAGTTTTTTTTCATTGACTAGACTCAACTTCGACCAAGGAGTTGGAAAGGGGGATTCCTACAGGCAGTCGGCTCTGATACCAACTTGTGACACCCCCGATCTGACCTCACACTAATCATACATGCAAATGTGTACGATCAAGATCAGGGACTCACGGGAAGATATCACAACACAACTCTAGACACAAAATGAAATAAAACAAGCTTTATATTACAAGCCAGGGGCCTCGAGGGCTCGAATATAGAAGCTCGAAACACAAGAGTCAGTGGAAGCAACAATATCTGAGTACAAACATAAAGTTAGACAAGACTGCCTTAAGAAGGCTAGCACAAAAGCAAGAACGATCGAAGAGGCAAGGTCTCCTGCCTGGGACCTCCTAACTACTCCTGGTCTTCGACGGCCTCCATGTAGTAGTATCCGTCGACGGTGGCATCTGGCTCCGGGGATCCACCATCTGGTTGTTGATGACCCACAAGTATAGGGGATCTATCGTAGTCCTTTCGATAAGTAAGAGTGTCGAACCCAACGAGGAGCAGAAGGAAATGATAAGCAGTTTTCAGCAAGGTATTCTTTGCAAGTACTGAAATAAGTGGTAACAGATAGTTTTTGTGATAAGATAATTTGTAACGAGCAACAAGTAACAAAAGTAAATAAAGTGCAGAAAGGTGGCCTAATCCTTTTTGTAGCAAAGGACAAGCCTGGTCAAACTCTTATATAAGGAAAAGCGCTCCCGAGGACACATGGGAATATCGTCAAGCTAGTTTTCATCTTGTTCATATGATTCGCGTTCGGTACTTTGATAATTTGATATGTGGGTGGACCGGTGCTGTTCTTACTTGAACAAGCATCCCACTTATGATTAACCTTTATTGCAAGCATCCGCAACTACAGCAAAAGTATTAAGGTAAACCTAACCATAGCATGAAACATATGGATCCAAATCAGCCCCTTAAGAAGCAACGCATAAACTAGAGTTTAAGCTTATGTCACTCTAGCAACCCATCATCTACTTATTACTTCCCAATGCCTTCCTCTAGGCCCAAGTAATGGTGAAGTGTTATGTAGTCGACGTTCACATAACACCACTAGAGGCTAGACAACATACATCTCATCAAAATATCGAACGAATACCAAATTCACATGACTACTAATAGCAAGACTTCTCCCATGTCCTCAGGAACAAACGTAACTACTCACAAAGCATATTCATGTTCATAATCAGAGGGGTATTAATATGCATAAAGGATCTGAACATATGATCTTCCACCAAATAAACCAACTAGCATCAACTACAAGGAGTAATCAACACTACTAGCAACCTACTAATACCAATCCCGGACTTGGAGACAATAATTGGATACAAGAGATGAACTAGGGTTTTGAGAGGAGATGGTGCTGGTGAAGATGTTGATGGAGATTGCCCTCTCCCGATGAGAGGAGCGTTGGTGATGACGATGGTGATGATTTCCCCCTCCCGGAGGGAAGTGTCCCCGGCAGAACAGCTCTGTCGGAGCCCTAGATTGGTTCCGCTAAGGTTCCGCCTCGTGGCGGCGGAGCCTCGTCCCGAAAGGTTTCTTATGATTTTTCTCTGGACGAAAGAACTCATATAGCAGAAGATGGCCATCGGAGAGCCAACAGGGGGCCCACGAGGCAGGGGGCGTGCCCTAGGGGGGATGGCGCGCCCCCCACCCTCGTGGCAAGGTGGGCCCCCCTCTGGTGAACTTCTTCCGCTCAATATTTTTTATTATTTCCAAAAAAGACTTTCGTGGAGTTTCAGGACTTTTGAGTTGTGCAGAATAGTCTCTAATGTTTGCTCCTTCTCCAGCCCAGAATTCCAGCTGCCGGCATTCTCACTCTTTATGTAAACCTTGAAAAATAAGAGAAAATAGGCATAAGTATTGTGACATAATGTGTAATAACAGCACATAATGCAATAAATATCGATATAAAAGCATGATGCAAAATGGACGTATCAACTCCCCCAAGCTTTGACCTCGCTTGTCCTCAAGCAGAAGCCGATAGCGATAAATATGTCCCCATGTTTAGAGGTAGAGGTGTCGATAAAAAATAAAATACGGACATGAAGGCATCATGATTATTCTCATAACAGCAACATAAATAGATATTGTCATATGATTTCTTATGCTCAAGTAATAATCTATTCACAATGCCAAGTACGAATCATAAACTTTATTAAGAACTAACAAACGATAATCTCAGTCATTGAAGCAATTGCAATTTATCATAACATCAGAAAGAGTCTATGTCAGAGCTCTATAGCAAGTCCAGATACTCAACTATCATTTAGTCTTTCATAATTGCTAACACTCATGCAATACTTGTGGTTACGGAGTTTTAATCGGACACATAGAAAGATAGGGGCTTATAGTTTCGCCTCCCAACCTTTTACCTCAAGGGTAATGTCAAGAATAATAACTCATGCTACCCTACATCCAATTAGATATATCTATCAGGATCTTTCCAACATACTGTGCTTGCCAAAGGATAAAATGAAAAAGGAAAGGTGAAGATCACCATGACTCTTGCATAAGGTAGAGGATAATAATAATAGATAGGCCCTTCGCAGAGGGAAGCAGAGGTTGCCATGCGCTTTTATGGTTGGATGCACAAAATCCTAATGCGAAAGAACGTCACTTTATATTGCCCCTTGTGATATGAAACTTTATTATGCAGTTTGTCGCTTTTATTTATTCCACATCACAAGATCGTATAAAGCTTATTTTCTCCCACACTAATAAGTCATACATATTTAGAGAGCAATTTTTATTGCTTTGCACCGACCACAACTTACTTGAAGGATCTTACTCAATCCATAGGTAGGTATGGTGGACTCTCATGGCAAAACTGGTATAAGGGTTTTTGGAAGCACAAGTAGTATCTCTACTTGGTGGTAAGAATTTGGCAAGCATGAGGGGGAAAGGCAAGCTCAACATGTTGGATGATCCATGACAACATACTTTATCTCAGATATAAGAAAACATAACCCATTACGTTGTCTTCCTTGTCCAACGTCAACTCTTTAGCATGTCATATTTTGTTGAGTGCTCCCAATCATAAAAGATGTCAATAATAGTATATTCATATGTGAAACCTCTCTTTCTTTATTACTTCCTATTAATTGCAACGATGACCAAAGCTATGTCTGCCAACTCCCAACAACGTTTAATCATCATACTCTTTCTGTGTGAATTCATTACTCTCCATAGGATTAATATGAACTCTTTATTTCTTTTTATTCTTTTTCTCTTTCCTTTTACTCACTCAAGATCATGGCAAAATAATCAAGCCCTTAACTCAACACTAATCTTTATTATATATAGCTCACGGACTCGATTACATAGAGAGATCATAAAGCAAAACTCAAAACTAGATCATGCCATAAACTTTATTCTACTAGATCAAGATATTACTAATAGGATCGAACTAAGAAAAACGGTAAAGATAAGAGTGTGATGGTGATACGATACCGGGGCACCTCCCCCAAGCTTGGCAGTTGCCAAGGGGAGTGCCCATACCCATGTGATTATATCTCCTTCTTTATTGGTGAAGAAAGTGGAGGTGTTGTCGATGATGCGGGCTTGTCGTCCATCTTCCAAGGCATAGGCTCACCATAATAGAAGGATGATCGAGTCTCCGGGATCCTCAAATCTGCAGCCAATCTCATCCTTTTGAATATATATTCATACTCACAGTTTTGGTTTTGCAGGTCATAGATTTGGGCTTGAAGGTGCTCGATCTTCTCATGAAGCTTGAAGATGGCCTCCCCGATGTTGTCGGCATCCAACTTGTGGTTGCTAGTGAACTCCGCGATCATCATGTGGTTGGAGTTGAGTCCACGTTCCACCATCCCCTGACACTTGAAAACTTGTTGCTCCACTGCTTCGAGCCTCGTCTCCACGCTTCTGGTCCCCTTTGGTCCCTCTTCATCACGGATGTGCAGCAACCCATCACGCATCTCAATGGTTTGAGGGTGTCGCGGCACCTCTGCGAGGTAAGGGTTGATGACCTTCTCGAAGAACTTGTCCTTGGAGGCACTTGGGGATGTCATGATAATCTAGATCTGTCAGAAAAATAACTCGAAACAAGAACAGAGGATAATTGCGTGGTACAGGAGTCAAAACCTTCGGGAGAATATATATAATGAATTTTTACCGACCAAAATACGTATCGTGCAAGAAAACGGAGTCCGGAATGCACACGAGGTGCCCACGAGGTAGGGGGGCGCGCCCAGGGGGAGTAGGGCGCGCCCTCCACCCTCGTGGGGCCCTCGTGTCCTTCCCGGACTGCTTCTTATTTTTTATTTTTCTAAATATTCCAAAACGGAGTGCCTTTAGAACTGTTTTGGAGTCGGTTTACTTACCGTACCACATACCTATTCCCTTTCAGAGTCTGAAACGTTCCAGAAAGTGTCCCTTAGGTATTCCTCAAGGGTTATGGTTTCAATAACATTGGTTTCAACATTTATAGGATTATCTGAGATATAATGTTTGATTCTTTGACCGTTCACCACCTTCGGATTTGTGCCTTCGAAGTTGTTGATTTTTATGGCACCGGAACGGTTGACCTCCTCGATAATGTAAGGGCCTTCCCATTTAGAGAGAAGTTTTCTTGCAAAAAATCTTAAACGAGAGTTGTATAGCAATACATAATCACCTACATTAAACTCATGCTTTTGTATCCTTTTGTCATGCCATCTTTTAACCTTTTCTTTAAACAACTTGGCATTTTCATAAGCTTGGGTTCTCCATTCATCAAGTGAGCTAATATCAAATAACCTCTTCTCACCAGCAAGTTTGAAATCATAGTTGAGCTCTTTAATAGCCCAATATGCCTTATGTTCTAGTTCGAGAGGTAAGTGACATGCTTTTCCATAAACCATTTTATACGGAGACATACCCATAGGATTTTTATATGCAGTTCTATAGGCCCATAGTGCATCATCAAGTTTCTTGGACCAATTTTTTCTAGACCTATTAACAGTCTTTTGCAAAATTAATTTGAGCTCTCTATTACTCAATTCCACTTGACCACTGGACTGTGGGTGATAAGGAGATGCAATTCTATGGTTAACATCATACTTAGCAAGCATTTTACGGAAAGCACCATGAATAAAATGTGAACCACCATCAGTCATTAAATATCTAGGGACTCCAAACCTAGGAAAAATAACTTC
The DNA here is from genome assembly GCA_021605205.1 of Aegilops longissima. Taxonomy (NCBI): domain Eukaryota; kingdom Viridiplantae; phylum Streptophyta; class Magnoliopsida; order Poales; family Poaceae; genus Aegilops; species Aegilops longissima. The sequence goes on along the minus strand of CM038679.1, from coordinate 435,838,462 downwards.
TTTAAGCATCTTAATAGAAGTGTTATGATCAGCACTACTAGTTGGAATAGCTTCTACCCACTTAGTAACGTAATCAACAGCAACTAAAATATGTGTATATCCATTAGAGGCGGGAAAAGGTCCCATATAATCAAAGCCCCATACATCAAATGGTTCAATAACAAGTGAATAATTCATAGGCATTTCTTGACGTCTACTAATATTACCAATTCTTTGACATTCATCAAAAGACAAGACAAACTTACGGGCATCCTTGAAGAGAGTAGGCCAATAAAAACCGGATTGCAATACCTTATGTGCAGTTCTATCTCCCGCGTGGTGTCCTCCATAAGCTTCGGAGTGGCACTTGCGTAGGATCTGTTCCTGTTTATGCTCAGGTACACAACGTATAATAACACCATCTACTCCTTCTTTATAAAGATGTGGGTCATCCCAAAAGTAATGTCTCAAATCATAGAAAAACTTTTTCTTTTGCTGGTATGTGAAACTAGGTGGTATGAATTTAGCAACAACATAATTAGCATAATCAGCATACCATGGAGTACTACGAGAAGTATTTATGACATTTAATTGTTCATCAGGAAAACTATCATCAATAGGTAGTGGGTCATCAAGAACATTTTCTAACCTAGACAAGTTGTCTGCAACGGGATTCTCAGCTCCCTTTCTATCAACAATATGCAAATCAAATTCTTGTAGCAAGAGAACCCATCTAATAATTCTAGGTTTAGCATCTTTCTTCTCCATAAGGTATTTAATAGTAGCATGATCAGTGTGAATAGTTCCTTTAGAATCAACAATATAAGGTCTGAACTTATCACATGCAAATACAACTACTAAGAGTTCCTTTTCAGTAGTAGCATAATTTCTTTGAGCATTTTCTAGAGTCTTACTAGAATAATTGATAACATTTAATTTCTTATCAACTCTTTGCCCTAGAACAGCACCTACAGCATAATCACTAGCATCACACATAATTTCAAAGGGTAAATTCTAATCAGGTTGTTGAACAATAGGTGCAGAGATCAATGCTTTCTTAAGTATTTCAAATGCCTCTACACAATCATCATCAAAGACAAATGGTATATCTTTTTGTAATAAATTAGTCAGAGGTCGAGAAATTTTGGAGAAGTCCTTAATGAACCTCCTATAAAAACCGGCTGACCAAGGAAACTTCGTATACCTTTGATGTCCTTGGGACATGGCATCTTTTCAATAGCATCAACTTTGGCTTTATCAACTTCAATACCTCTTTCAGAAACTTTATGCCCCAAGACAATACCTTCATTAACCATAAAGTGGCACTTTTCCCAATTCAAGACAAGATTAGTTTCTTCACATCTCTGCAAAACTCGATCAAGGTTGCTCAAGCAATCATCAAACAAAGATCCATAGATGGAAAAGTCGTCCATGAAAACCTCACAAATCTTTTCACAAAAGTCAGAGAATATAGCTATCATGCATCTTTCAAAGGTAGCAGGTGCGTTACATAAACCAAAAGGCGTACGTCTATAAGCAAAAGTACCAAAAGGGCAGGTAAAAGTAGTCTTTGATTGATCCTTAGCTGACACAGGTATTTGAGAGAAACCAGAATAACCATCTAGAAAGCAATAGTGTGTATGTTTGCATAATCTTTCTAGCATTTGATCGATAAAAGGTAAGGGGTAATGATCCTTTTTAGTAGCCTTATTTAATTTACGGAAATCAATTACCATCATATAACCTGTAATAATTCTTTGCGGAATCAATTCATCTTTATCATTAGGAACAACAGTAATACCTCCCTTCTTAGGGACACAATGGACAGGACTTACCCACCGAATATAAAGGATCACTAGGAGGTACGGCAATAGAAGCAAGACCAATAATTTCATCCTTACTAGGTAATTCTTCTTCACGGTGTTGTCTACTAAATTTAGAGAAATAGTAACAACATTATTTTCGCAGTCTATCTTAGCATTAACAGTGTTCAAGAAGGGTCTACCAAATATAATGGGACAAAAGCTATCTTGTGGGGAACCAAGAACAAGAAAATCAGCAGGATATTTAGTTTTCCCACACAAGACTTCAACATCTCTAACTATTCCCATTGCTGATATAGTATCTCTATTGGCAAGTTTAATTGTAACATCAATACCTTCTACAGCAGGTGCAATTTCATGCTTAATTTCTTCGTATAAAGTATGCAGTATAACACTAGCACTAGCACCCATATCACATAAGCCATGATAATTATGATCTCATATATTAACAGAAATAATAGGCACGCCTGCCACAGGTCTATGTTTATCTTTAGCACAAGGTTTGGCAATTCTAGCGGTTTCACCGCAGAAATGAATAACATGCATATCAATATTATAAGACAAGAGATCTTTAACAATAGCAATATTAGGTTCAAATTTAACTTGCTCAGGAGGTGTATAAGATCTAATATTGCTTTTACGAACCACAATTGAAGCTTTAGCATGATCCTTTATTCTAACAGGGAAATGTGGTTTCTCAACATAAGAAGTAGGAACAATATGATCATTATAAGTGACAGTCTTTTCTTCAACTTTAGTAGGTGCAGCTACTTTTACTTCTATCGGAGGATGATATTTAAACCACTTCTCCTTGGGGAGATCAACATAAGTAGCAAAAGATTCACAAAATAAAGCTACTATCTCAGAGTCAAGTCCATATTTAGTGCTAAATTTATGGAAAACTTCGGTATCCATAAAATATTTAACACAATCGAACTTAGATGTCATACCTGACTCCTTACCTTCGTCGAGATCCCAATATTCAGAGTTGCGTTTAATTTTATCCAATAAATTTCATTTGAATTCAATAGTATTCCTCATAAAAGAGCCATCACAAGAAGTATCGAGCATGGATTGATTATTATGAGAAAGTCGAGCATAAAATTTTTGAAGAATTATTTCTCTTGAGAGCTCATGATTGGGGCATGAATATAACACTGATTTAAGCCTCCCCCAAGCTTGAGCGATTCTTTTTCCTTCGTGAGGCCAAAAATTATATATATAATTGCGATCATGATGAACAAGATGCATAGGATAATAATTTTGATGAAATTCCAACTTCATTCGTTTATAGTTCCATGATCCCGTGTCATCACATAGCCTATACCATGTCGATGCATCTCCCTTCAAAGATAAAGGGAAGACCTTATTCTTAACAATATCATCGGGTATACCTTCAAGCTTAAATAATCCACAAACTTCATCCATATATATTAGGTGCTCATCAGGATGCTTTGTTCCATCTCCTGTAAAAGGTTTACCTAGCAGTTTTTCTAACATACCCGAAGGAACTTCAAAGGGAATAATTTCATTTTCAATAGGTTCAATAGGTTGAGGAGCAATTCTTTGCTCTACTGGTCGGGTTGAAGATACCCCGAACAAACCCCTCATAGGATTACTTTCCATAGTAACAAGTGACAGTAAATTTCAGCACACTATATAAATTCTTCCTTACCAAATTCCACCTACCAAAGGCGCTTCACTCCCCGGCAACGGCGTCAGAAAAGAGTCTTAATGACCCACAAGTATAGGGGATCTATCGTAGTCCTTTCGATAAGTAAGTGTGTCGAACCCAACGAGGAGCAGAAGGAAATGATAAGCAGTTTTCAGCAAGGTATTCTTTGCAAGTACTGAAATAAGTGGTAACAGATAGTTTTTGTGATAAGATAATTTGTAACGAGCAACAAGTAACAAAAGTAAATAAAGTGCAGCAAGGTGGCCCAATACTTTTTGTAGCAAAGGACAAGCCTGGACAAACTCTTATATAAGGAAAAGCGCTCCCGAGGACACATGGGAATATCGGCAAGCTAGTTTTCATCACGTTCATATGATTCGCGTTCGGTACTTTGATAATTTGATATGTGGGTGGACCGGTGCTTGGGTGTTGTTCTTACTTGAACAAGCATCCCACTTATGATTAACCTCTATTGCAAGCATCCGCAACTACAACAAAAGTATTAAGGTAAACCTAACCATAGCATGAAACATATGGATCCAAATGAGCCCCTTACGAAGCAATGCATAAACTAGGGTTTAAGCTTCTGTCACTCTAGCAACCCATCATCTACTTATTACTTTCCAATGCCTTCCTCTTAGCCCAAGTAATGGTGAAGTGTTATGTAGTCGACGTTCACATAACACCACTAGAGGCTAGACAACATACATCTCATCAAAATATCGAACGAATACCAAATTCACATGACTACTAATAGCAAGACTTCTCCCATGTCCTCAGGAAAAAACGTAACTACTCACAAAGCATATTCATGCTCATAATCAGAGGGGTATTAATATGCATAAAGGATTTGAACATATGATCTTCCCCTAAATAAACCAACTAGCGTCAACTACAAGGAGTAATCAACACTACTAGCAACCTACTAATACCAATCCCGGACTTGGAGACAAGAATTGGATACAAGAGATGAACTAGGGTTTTGAGAGGAGATGGTGCTGGTGAAGATGTTGATGGAGATTGCCCTCTCCCGATGAGAGGAGCATTGGTGATGACGATGGTGATGATTTCCCCCTCCCGGAGGGAAGTGTCCCCGGCAGAACAGCTCTGTCGGAGCCCTAGATTGGTTCCGCTAAGGTTCCGCCTCGTGGCGGCGGAGCCTCGTCCCGAAAGGTTGCTTATGATTTTTCTCTGGACGAAAGACCTCATATAGCAGAAGATGGCCATCGGAGAGCCAACAAGGGGCCCATGAGGCAGGGGCGCGCCCTAGGGGGGTGGGCACGGCCCCCACCCTCGTGGCCAGGTGGGCCCCCTCTGGTGAACTTCTTCCGCTCAATATTTTTTATTATTTCCAAAAATGACTTTCGTGGAGTTTCAGGACTTTTGAGTTGTGCAGAATAGTCCATAATATTTTCTCCTTTTCTAGCCCAGAATTCCAGCTGCCGGCATTCTCCTTCTTTATGTAAAACTTGTAAAATAAGAGAGAATTGGCATAAGTATTGTGACATAATGTGTAATAACAGCCCATAATGCAACAAATATCGATATAAAAGCATGATGCAAAATGGGCGTATCAGTTGCAACAACCGGAAAGAATAAAGAAGGGGGAAAAGGGGTAGCAAAGGAACCGTGAGTACTCATCAAAAGTACTCGCAAGCATCAGATCTATACTAAGTATGCATTGGTATCAAATGGAAGGGTTTTATCTGTGGACTGAACTGCAGAATGCCAGAATAGAGGGGAAGGCCTAGCCTATCGAAGACTAGCATCTTCAAGCAACTCCAAGCGTCTTGAAGCATGTAGAAGAGTAAAGAATAGCACTTTATAATTAACAAGCATGTTGTAACATCAACGCCCAGAGATCCTTCCTCGACTCCCTGCGAGAAAGCAATCCCGAAGCCACATATCCATCACATGTCTCAAGTAACCAGTTCTAGTTATAATAGATCAGGATACAAGTCTGAATGTCCATTACCTTGGACACGGTATTCGAATATATATCTTCCCTGCAAGGGTGCACCACGTTACCCAACACACTTGATCACTCTGGCCGGTGTAACACCCCCAGTGTCGTGCTACAGTAATCTCTGTTAATGGCGCCATGTCATCACTGTTACTGTTTCTAATCTCACATTGATTCAAAACCAATTCAAATTCAATTTTAAAATAAAGTCAAATAAATTATTCCTCCAAACAGTAAAACAAAAATGTTCGCTGGGTTGAAAATATTCACTGACTAAATGTCATGAGTGATTCAACATCATTTGAGATAGCTAATTTCCACTCAGAATTAAAGCAGTTCCAAATCAGCATTTTTAAATGCTTTTCCAATTGTGAAAAATCCAAATCATTTCAAACTCCTCCCAAACTATTTGTGGCAGGTGCCAAATATTGTAATGTATTTATTTGGCCAAGTCCCACATTTTTCAGAACTCCTTTTGGCAGCTCAATTATTGCATAACATTTTTTCTGTAAAAAGAAAAAAAGCAAAAGATAAAGATAAAAGGAATGGGAAAACCCCCTGGCTCCCCCTCGGCCTCAGCTCACTCCCACCCAGCCAGCCCACCTAACTCTGTCGGTCGCCTCCTTTCCCTGTACAGCCGACGGGGGCGCTCCCGTTCGTCCCCGTCGGACCGGGCGCACCTCCCCGCGCTGCCACGTCGACGCCGGTAGGGGATAAGGGCGCCACGCGATCCCACCCCCCCCCACTCGCTCGTCACTCCCCTTGCTCTCTCCGCCTCTTCCCTCCTCCAGATCCGTCTCTCGTCGATGCGCCGCTGCCACTGTCGCGGCCACCGGCGTCCACCCATCACTGCGACCGGTTCAGGAGCTCCAGCGACCTCGACTCCTTCGCCGTGGCACCCTACTTTGTCACGGGGAGCAGCGCAACTCCTCCATCGCCTCGCGCCCTTCCTTCGACCGACGCCGCTGCAACCGCGTCGATCCACCTCGCCTCTGCGCTCCTAATCTTTCGCTGGCCAACTTGAGCCACCCGGTGAGCGCCGCTTCTTCCCATCTCTTCGCGCATCTTTTCCGCGCCCGTAGCCTAGCTGCTGCCGTGCAGGCTCGCCTTGCCGGCCGTGCCGTCGTCGTCGCTGTTCGGCTCAACCGAGCACGTAGATGTGCTTGGCACACACCGAGAGGCCAACTCCGCCCCAAACTTCGCCTTTGTCGTGCTCCCTGCACTCAACCTCAAGCTTGCCCGAGACCGTCACGGTCTGCTGCTGCTGCGTATTTTGCTCTCACCAGCCACGCTCGTGCGTGCCAGCCGCTCTTGGCGAGCCCAGCGCCCGCTGCCAGCGTTCGGCGGGCCGCTGCGCCCTTCGCATCGCCGAGCTCCTGTCGCTGCTGCTTTGCTTAATACTATCAGTAGCTGCTGAATATTCTTTGTGCGCTAGCTAGCTCTCTTGAATATTCTTGTGAAGGCTAGCTAGCTCTGCTGTGTAACAACGATTAGCCCTTTGTGTAGCTGCAAAACAACAGCAAAGCAATATTTATTATGGGAAATATTTATATGGGCGTGTAGTACACTTGACAGGGTTCAATTCTCTCCATTGGACCAAATCCAAAAGTCGCCTGGATTAAATCCTACAAAATTCATAAAATGACATCTTATGTTAATAACTCCTAGCCTACTAACTTGTGTGTCCTGTGTGCGTGTTGTGCATGTAGCCGGAGTAGTGGCCGGCCCTTGCTTAGATTAGTACTACGAGGTGTTAATTAATGGCTAGAATAGTCTAAGTACAAATGACATGTGGCTTCCTTTTTTTAAGCCTAATTAATAGTTTGTGTCAATGACAAGTAGGGCCCAACGCATTGTTCATTGGTTGACTAGTAAAGGTGTTGACTGAGTCAACCCAGCTCCTTGACCCCACATGTCATTGAGTGTTCCTAGCCCCCTGCTGAGTTTAAAAGGACATCTCACTGTTTATAATTCGATTTAAATAAATTAAAAAAATCCTTTAAACTTTATAAAATCATTTAAAATAAACCGTAACTCGGATGAAAATGTTTTCTATATGAAAGTTGCTCGGAGAAATCCAACGAATCCGAATACGCGGTCCGTTCATCTGTCACATGCCCCTAGCATGCTGAACATGGAACATTCCCCCTTCGGTCATCTCGTCGACATCGGTCCGAACCGGAATACATTCCCGGTTGAATTCCCCCTTCACCTTTATCGTGTAGCCTTACGTTAGGTCACACCCGGCACAGCATATTGCCACGTTATGCTTTGTGATGCTATGTTTGCTTTATATTTACTTTTTCTTCCCCCTCTTCTCTCCGATAGACCCCGAGACCGATGCTGCCCCTGTGATCGACTACGTCGACGATGACCCCTCCTTGCCAGAGCAACCAGGCAAGCCCCCCTTTGATCATCCCGATATCGCCCATTCCATTCTCTCATGCTTGCATTAGATTTTGCTACTGTTATTGTTTGCTCCTATTCTGCTGCATAGCCTGTTTATTGTAACCTGCTATTGTTACCTACCTGCTTATCCTAAACTGCTTAGTATAGGTTGGTTAGTGACCCATCAATGACCCCCACCTTGTCCTTGTTGCCCCTTCTTCATCATTGAAGACCCGATCAACGGAATCGAAGACCAGGCCCCGGCACCGCACATCACTTTCCCCTTAGTTGTTCGACACTACTGGGTTACTATCGAGTACCGAGGGTGAGACCTCTTCAGCACTTCTGGTGTTAACCCTGTAGTGTAGTCATTCGGTCATGGTCATCGAGGGTGATTTCCTCTTTAACCACTTCTGATACGACTCTGTCGTGCAACCCCTCAAGTGTGGACCTCGAGGGTGAATCCTCTTACGTACACCTTGATGATTACATCGAGTGGAATTCACCGGGGGTGATTCCTCGGGCTTTCCCCTTGATGTTTAGACACACAGTTACTATGATTACTATGACTTTACACTGAGCCATGTTACTAAAGACGGGTCGACCCTGAAGGGTGCCCGCGCGAGCATAATTGCGAGTGATGTGGAGTCGGGTTGACCTGGAGGGTGCCCGCGAGATAATTACGAGGTGTGGCCGGGCATTCCTAGCCCTTGCCGCAAGCTCCTGCCTTTTTAGGGAGGTAGCTAGGTCTGCTCACCGGCCGCCCTCGCAACGTGCAGGAGTTCCCGGGGAGATGGCCCATGACCCCTGGGGGCATAGGTTTAGTCTGGCGTGCTGGCCTCTCTATTAAGCCTAGGTCGGGTTGCGGCGTATTGTTTGGCGAGGCGGGCATGACCAGGAAAGTGTGTCCGGCGGAGTTAAGCGGCGTGGTGGGTAAGTTGGTGCACCCTGCAGGAAGAAAACATCTATCGATAGCCTGTCCTCTGATAGCGGACACTTGGAGTTGTATCCCGATCGATACAACTAGAACTGGATACTTGTGATGAGAATTGGATGGTGATGAGTAATGGATTGTGATGATAACCTGGATAGTATGGCTCTGGGATTTCTTTCTCGCAGGAGTCGAGAAAGGATCTCCGGCCGAGGTTGATAACACCACTGCTACTTTACTTTATGCTACTCTACTCCCTCCTGTTTGCTGCAAGATGGTGGTTTTCAGAAGACGCTAGTCTTCAATAGGACTAGGTTCTCCCCTCTATTCGGCATTTCGCAGCCAGTCCACATATCTGACCTTCCGTTGATAATGTTGCATATGTAGTGTAGATCCTTGCTTGCAGTACTTTGGATGAGTACTCACGGTTGCTTTGCTTCCCTTTCCCCTTTCTTCTTCTTTCCGGTTGATGCAACCAGATGTCGGAGCCAGGGCAGATGCCACCGCCGATGCTTACTACTACATGGAGGCCGCAGACGACCATGAGTAGTTAGGAGGCTCCCAGGAAGGAGGCTTTGCCTTTTTGATCGTAGATGCTTTTGTGCTGGCCTTCTTAAGGCAAACTTGTCTAACTTATGTCTGTACTCAGATATTGTTGCTTCCGTTGACTCTTGTGTTTTCGAGCTTATGTATTCGAGCCCTCGAGGCCCATGGCTTGTAATATAAAGCTTGTATTATTTTAATTTGTGTCTAGAGTTGTGTTGTGATATCTTCCTGTGAGTCCTTGATCTTGATCGTACACATTTGCGTGCATGATTAGTGTACGATTGAATCGAGGGCGTCACAAGTTGGTATCAGAGCCGACTACCTGTAGGTAGCCCCCTTTCCAACTCCTTGGCTGAAGTTAAGTCTATTCATCCAAAATTGTTTTACGAACTTGGTTGTGTGGCTTACGGGCCCACGTCGCCATTGGGTGGTATTAGGATCATTTATTCCTTTTCCATACTCTGGGATTCTGATCTCTCGTCTATTCAGGTTAAACATTTTACTAACTCTGACATTAGGTTCTCGTACCCACTTCCTACCAGAGAGCCCCGACATTACCGCTGATCGCTTGCTTCGCCAGAAGATTCTGCAGATACTCCTCGATGTTTTTCGAGACCCTGTGCCCACTGCCTTGCAGTTCCTGACTATAGATAATCCCCGTGAATAACATCCTTGCCGCTTGTACCTTCATAACCAGTTGCTCCTATTATTACAAGATGTACTCTCCGTTGTTTTGAGAATCCTTTGTGCCTTTTGCCTTGCGGTTTCTTTTTGTACTACGGATAATTCGCTGAACCCGTTCATCCCCAGTTGTTCACATGCTTTCCAAAATACTTGGAAATACTATGTGATCTTCCAAAAATCCGCTGCAGCCTATTGCTCTTGATTCTCCTTGCCTGCTTGCATTAGGATTAATTCCATATGTCTAGCAATATTCTTTAAAATTCTTTGTGGCTGTCATTCTGTTCCTATGGATTCAACGTGTGAGCGAATACTCGCAATCATCAATTAATCCTTGGAAATTTTCTTTCCGGCTTCGACATCGCTCCGGTTATGAGCTGGTTCTTGCCCAATCAAGACTTGATCGGGTGCATATTTAAGTCTATTCAACTTACTCATCTTTTGATCAGAGCCTCTGCTTCTGATCCTTCGACTTGAAATCATAACTCCTTTGTACTCAAGCATCGAATTATTCAGATGTTTCTATAATCCAATGCCTTTGCATTCCTTCCTTCTTCTCATTGAGTATTGATACTCACATCAGACCCATTAAGGACCGCTGAATCCTTTGTTGGATTATTATCCGGCAGTCTCCTTCATATTCAAAATTTTGTGCGCTCTTCACCTGATACATATTGCCTTTGGTAAATTGTATCATCTGCTTTGACTCTGATACTCTGCTTTTGAACTCGTATCTTTTGCTTGGTTGATGCTTGTATATATTCTTAAAAATGCCCCGATGGGTTGAACTTATGCCTTCAATAATCCGTGTGAACCCGAGAGTTCTCACGAGTCTTACTCTTCTGGTACTTCGCCAGATAAATCCTCGGCACAACATTTTCTTCGAAAAACGAGGAGTGAATGAAAGGTTATGCATTGAAGAAGTGGGAGTCGACCTTGAACTTTGTGTTCATGCCCATGGACCCGATGTAGAACTTATCATGGAAGCTGCTCGTAAAAAATAATAATCCCCTTGTTATAAGTTCATCTGGTATCTATGTTTGGTCCTTTGCAACCGTGGTTCTGACCATGATTGTTCCCCTTTGATTCCATTTCTCGGACAAGTTAAAGCACTTGTCCTCTACCGATCAATGCATCTTTGCAACCTCTATCTTGACCTTCCTTCGAGTATTACCCTTCGGTATCTCGAGAATAACAAAGAATTGTGTTGCTTCCTATGAGTCTTCATCTGGTATTGCTCCTCAGTGTTTTCATATTGCCCCGGGTTCCGAGTTATTAGTCACTCGAGAACACCGATAAGTGAATCGATTCCGCACTCTGATTCAATAGCTCTAAGCTATTTCTGTTGCTTGTGAGTTTAATAGTCATTCCTAGCATGATCGGCTATATCATTATCGTGCTAATTTTAACTATGCTACCTGATCCTTCTTCCCGGAGCACAACTCCTGACGACGAGCTAAGATTGCGTCGATCTTCCGCATCCTCTCATTTCATCTCGAACAACAAGTTTGATTTCGAGCTTGTGTTGAATCTGTGGTTCTCATAGCCTTTCACTTCATCCTTCCTTTTGCTTGATGTCGTCGCTGCTCGATGGCATCTTCATAGAGTCTCTCAACAAAATTTGGCGTGATCACCGTCAACACTTTGGCTTCTTCAGAGATGTCAATTGAATTCATGGCTAGAAATACCATCCCTGCCCCTCGATGATTTGTGATATCATCGATGACATCTTAACTTTCTGCCAACACAGACCTGATTGTGCTTGGTTATTCCTTAAGTTCTGAGATAATCTTGGAATTGTTTCTCGGTATCTCTTGAGATCTTCGAACCCAATCTTTACTTGGCGCCATATTGTTGCTGCATCAAAGAATGACTGTGGTATTCTGAATATCAACAAGAACATTGGAAGCACATTGTCAAATGTTTCTTGATCTATTATCCAAACACAGTTGTCTGGGTAATATCATGATTTTTCCCTCGCCCCCTTTATCTAAAAGCTTTTGAACTTGCTGTCATATCATGTATATCCTGCCCCGCTTCCCCTTGGGAAGGATATACTCCCAATTCTTGTTTGTAAACACATTTTTCCTTTCCAATGTTCTGATTAATCTAATGATCACCTTTTCTTTCCATTGTTTTGTTTAACCTTTCTGGTGGTTTATGAGATCTAAGCAGTAATAGTTCCCTGCTTACGAAAACACCTTGGTATGCAATTTGTCAGTAAGACCTTGTTATTATTGCAGTTGACCCGATGGACGAGAACTTTGCCTATTGGTCCGCCTTGTTCAACGAGCAGGAAAATAGTTCTCTTCGTCCCTCGCCCTTGGTACCAATGTTGTTGGCAACATAACTGACAGTCTACCATCTGACATGCCTTGCTATCGGCCCCCTTTCTACTTTTAACTCACATGGTGGGCCCATAACCCACAGTTCCACAGGATCGAAACCTGACTCCCCTGTATATCTTTGATTCTGAAATATTCTTGCATTTGGCTTCGTATCATGTCACGAGCCACCTTCCGAGAGATGATCTATTCGATGCTCAACCCCTTCTACTTTTCTGTTCAGCTATCGATCGTTTGTCCATTAAGCTGAAACTTCCTATTGTACCTTCATATTTTGCTCTCGATGTTTTCTTAAGTTTCAACTCGAGAGATACTTCGCCACATTCCTGAATTGTTCTCCGGATAATTAACCCTATAAGTGTCGGTTCTTACGAAGTTGCTCTTTACTTCCCACCTAAATCTCGGGGCGAGATTTCTTGTAATGGAGGAGATTTGTAACACCCCGTGTCGTACTACAGAATCTTTGTTAATGGCGCCATGTCATCATCATTCTCGTTTCTAATCTCACGTTGATTCAAAACCAATTCAAATTCAATTTTAAAATAAAGTCAAATAAATTATTCCTCCAAATAGTAAAACAAAAATGTTATTTGGGTTGAAAATATTCACCGACTAAATGTCATGAGTGATTCAACATCATTTGAGATAGCTAATTTCCATTTGGGAATTAAAGCGAGTTGCAAATCAGCATTTTAAATGCTTTTCCAATTGTGAAAAATCCAAATCATTTCAAACTCCTCCCAAACTGTTTGTGGCAGGTGCCAAATATTGTAATGTATTTATTTGGCCAAGTCCCACATTTTTCAGAACTCCTTTTGGCAGCTCAATTATTGCATAACATTTTTTTCTGTAAAAAGAAAAAAAACAAAAGATAAAGATAAAAGGAATGGGAAAACCCCCTGGCTCCCCCTGGGCCTCGGCTCACTCCCACCCAGCCAGCCCACCTAACTCCGTCGGTCGCCTCCTTTCCCTGTACAACCGACCGGGGCGCTCCCGTTCGTCCCCGTCGGACCGGGCGCACCTCCCCGCGCTGCCACGCCGACGCCGGGAGGGGATAGGGGCACCACGCGATCCCACCCCCCCCCCACTCGCTCGTCACTCCCCTCGCTCTCTCCGCCTCTTCCCTCCTCCAGATCCGTCTCTCGTCGACGCGCCGCTGCCACTGCTGCGGCCACCAGCGTCCACCCATCACTGCGACTGGTTCAGGAGCTCCAGCGACCTCGACTCCTTCGCCGTGGCACTCTACTTCGTCACGGGGAGCAGCGCAACTCCTCCATCGCCTCGCGCCCTTCCTTCGACCGACGCTGCTGCAACCGCGTCGATACACCTCGCCTCTGCGCTCCTAATCTTTCGCCGGCCAACTTGAGCCACCCGGTGAGCACCGCTTCTTCCCCTCTCTTCGCGCATCTTTTCCTCGCCCGTAGCCTAGCTGCCCGCCGTGTCCGGAGCTCGCCTCCGCGGCCGTGCCCGTCGTCGTCGCTGTTCGGCTCAACCAAGCACGTAGATGTGCTTGGCACACACCCAAGAGGCCAACTCCGCCCCCAACTCGCCTTGCCGTGCTCCCTGCACTCAACCTCGAGCTCGCCTGAGACCGTCACGATCTGCTCTGCTGCGTGTTTGCTGCTCACCAGCCACGCTTCGTGCATGCCCAGCCGCTCTTGGCGAGCCTCGCCCGCGCTGCCAGCGTTCGGCGGCCGCTGCGCCCTTCGCGTCGCCGAGCTCTGTCGCTGCTGCTTTGCTTAATACTATCAGTAGCTGCTGAATATTCTATGTGAAGGCTGGCTAGCTCTGCTGTTGTAACACTGATTAGCCCTTTGTGTAGCTGCAAAACAACAGCAAAGCAATATTTATTATGGGAAATATTTATATGGGCGTGTAGTACACTTGACAGGGTTCAATTCTCTCCGTTGGACCAAATCCAAAAGTCGCCTGGATTAAATCCTACAAAATTCATAAAATGACATCTTATGTTAATAACTCCTAGCCTACTAACTTGTGTGTCTTGTGTGCGTGTCGTGCACGTGGCCGGAGTAGTGGCCGGCCCTTGCTTAGATTAGTACTACTAGGTGTTAATTAATGGCTAGAATAGTCTAAGTATAGATGACATGTGGCTTCCTTTCTTTTTTAAGCCTAATTAATAGTTTGTGTCAATGAAAAGTAGGGCCCAACGCATTGTTCATTGGTTGACTAGTAAAGGTGTTGACTGAGTCAACCCAGCTCCTTGACCCCACATGTCATTGAGTGTGACTAGCCCCCTGCTGAGTTTAAAAGAACATCTCACTGTTTATAATTCGATTTAAATAAATTAAAAAAATCCTTTAAACTTTAGAAAATCATTTAAAATAAACCGTAACTCGGATGAAAATGTTTTCTATATGAAAGTTGCTCAGAAAAATTCAACGAATCCGAATACGTGGTCCGTTCATCTGTCACATGCCCCTAGCATGCTGAACATGGAACATTCCCCCTCCGATCATCTGTCTGACACGGGTCCGGAACCGGGAATACATTCCAGGTTGAATTCCCCCTTCACCTTTATCGTGTAGCCTTACGTTAGGTCACACCGGCACAGCATATTGCCACGTTATGCTTTGTGATGCTATGTTTGCTTTATATTTACTTTTCTTCCCCTCTTCTCTCGATAGACCCCGAGACCGATGTTGCTTGTGATCGACTACGCCGACGATGACCCCTCCTTGCCGAGCAACCAGGCAAGCCCCTTTGATCATCCCGATATCGCCCATTCCATTCTCTCATGCTTGCATTAGATTTTGCTCTCGTTATTGTTTGCTCCTATTCTGCTGCATAGCCTGTTTATTGTAACCTGCTATTGTTACCTACCTGCTTATCCTAAACTGCTTAGTATAGGTTGGTTAGTGACCCATCAATGACCCCCACCTTGTCCTTGTTGCCCCTGCTTCATCATTGAAGACCCGATCAACGGGATCGAAGACCAGGCCCCGGCACCGCACATCACTTTCCCCTTAGTTGTTCGACACTACTGGGTTACTATCGAGTACCGAGGGTGAGACCTCTTCAGCACTTCTGGTGTTAACCCTGTAGTGTAGTCATTCGGTCGTGGTCATCGAGGGTGATTTCCTCTTTAACCACTTCTGATCGACGACTGTGGTGCAACCCCTCAAGTGTGGACCTCGAGGGTGAATCCTCTTACGTACACCTTGATGATTACATCGAGTGGAATTCACCGGGGGTGATTCCTCGGGCTTTCCCCTTGATGTTTAGACACACAGTTACTATGATTACTATGACTTTACACTGAGCCATGTTACTAAAGACGGGTCGACCCTGAAGGGTGCCCGCGAGCTTAATTGCGGCGATGTGGAGTCGGGTTGACACGGAGGGTGCCCGCGAGATAATTACGAGGCGTGGCGGGCATTCCTAGCCCTTGCCGCAAGTCCTCGAGACGGGCAACGGGTCACATCTTCGTGAGTCTCTGCTTGTTACCGCGCGTTCCTAATCCACTACGATTTGGATATTTGATCCAAGGGGCCTCTGGCCTGATAGCACTAACCATCACGTGGGCATAGTATGGGTGTTTTGCGTCGTATACATCAGCCGAAGCTTAATAGACGTCAGCGACTGAGCGGCGCACGCCGGGTTGGACTGGTAAGCTCCTGCCTTTTTAGGGAGGTAGCTAGGTCTGCTCACCGGCCGCCCTCGCAACGTGCAGGAGTTCCCGGGGAGATGGCCCATGACCCCTGGGGGCATAGGTTTAGTCCGGCATGGTGGCCTCTCTATTAAGCCTAGGTCGGGTTGCGGCGTATTGTTTGGCCGAGGTCGGGCATGACCCAGGAAAGTGTGTCCGGCGGAGTTAAGCGGCGTGGTGGGTAAGTTGGTGCACCCTGCAGGAAGAAAACATCTATCGATAGCCTGTCCTCTGATAACGGACACTTGGAATTGTATCCCGATCGATACAACTAGAACTGGATACTTGTGATGAGAATTGGATGGTGATGAGTAATGGATTGTGATGATAACTGGATAGTATGGATCTGGGATTTCTTTCTCGCAGGGAGTCGAGAAAGGATCTCCGGCCGAGGTTGATAACACCACTGCTACTTTACTTTATGCTACTCTACTCCCTCCTGCTTGCTGCAAGATGGTGGTTTTGAAGATGCTAGTCTTCAATAGGACTAGGTTCTCCCTCTATTCGGCATTTCTGCAGCCAGTCCACATATCTGACCTTCCTTTGATAATGTTGCATATGTAGTGTAGATCCTTGCTTGCGAGTACTTTGGATGAGTACTCACGGTTGCTTTGCTTCCCTTTCCCCTTTCTTCTTCTTTCCGGTTGATGCAACCAGATGTCGAAGCCCAGGAGCCAGATGCCACCGCCGATGCTTACTACTACATGGAGGCCGCAGACGACCAGGAGTAGTTAGGAGGCTCCCAGGCAGGAGGCCTTGCCTTTTTGATCGTAGATGCTTTTGTGCTGGCCTTCTTAAGGCAAACTTGTCTAACTTATGTCTGTACTCAGATATTGTTGCTTCCGCTGACTCTTGTGTTTTCGAGCTTATGTATTCGAGCCCTCGAGGCCCATGGCTTGTAATATAAAGCTTGTATTATTTTAATTTGTGTCTAGAGTTGTGTTGTGATATCTTCCTGTGAGTCCTTGATCTTGATCGTACACATTTACGTGCATGATTAGTGTACGATTGAATCGAGGGCGTCACAGCTGGACACACCTTTCTGGGGTCAATGCCCGGCCTCGAAAGATCAACACGTCGCAGCCCTACCTAGGCTCGGCAAAGAGGTCCCCGCCGTTCTACATCCTAAGCACTCCAGGGTCTTGGGCCCATCACCCGTTGCATTCCGGGTCGTTGCGAGAAGGGTGGATACCAGCACTGCCTCAGATGGCCAGCACGATCCGACCGTGCCGCAAGGCTGAACTGGACGTCTGACAAAGCTTCGGCTGATACTGCAACGTCGAGGCCCATATCTATTCTCGCGTGGTGGTTAGTGCGTAAAGGCCAGAGGCCAACTCAGAACAAACACCCAAACCTGTTAGTGCATTGGGGGCTCGTGGAGACGAGCAGAGACTCACGATAATGTGACCCCGTCGGCCCGTCTCGTGGACTTACGGCAAGGGCCCAAACTGCCCGGCCGTGCCACGTAGAAAACTCGCGGGTGCTCCACGGGCCCGCCCGACTTTCACATCAACTCGCGGTTACCCCTCAGGGTCGACCCGACTTCAACAATGGTCTCAACAAAAGTCCGAGTAACCGTGTTTCCAAACATCAAGGGGAAAACCCGAGTAATCACCCCCGGTGAATTCCATTCGATGTAATCATCAAGGTGAATGTAAGAGGAACCACCCTCGAGGTTCACACTTGAGGTGTTGCACGACAGGGAATGGTGAAGGAGGAACCACCCTCGTTGACCACGACCGAATAGCTACACTACAGAGTTGTCATCAGGAGTGCGTTGTGAGGTCTCACCCTCGGCACTTGATAGTAGCTCTGCAGAGTCGAGCAACAAAAGGGGCGTGATGTGATGTGAGGTGTCGGGCTCGTCGCCGATCACGTTGATCGAGTCGTCGATCTTTGAAGCGAGGCAACAAGGACAAGGTGGGGGTCATCGATGGATCTCTAACCAACCTATACTAAGCGCTTTAGGATAAGTGGTAAGGTACAATGAGCAGGTTACAAAAGCAGGCTATGCATCGAATAGGAGCAAACAATAACAGTAGCAAAATCTAATGCAAGCATGAGAGAATGGAATGGGCGATATCGGGATGATCAAAGGGGGGGCTTGCCTGGAAGCTCCGTTGAAAGGGAAGAAGGGGTCGTCGTCGATGTAGTCGATTACAGGGACAGCATCAGCAGCGGTCTCGGGGTCTACCGGAGAGAAGAGGGGGAAGAAATAGTAAATACAGAGCAAACAAGTGCAATACTATGCATGACATGATGAAACGCAGTGCTAGGGGCGTTCTAACGCCGTCCTACACAATATCGGCGAAGGGGAAAAACATCAGGGAAAGTTTTCCCGAAGTTTGGCATTTTCAGACAGATGAAACGGAGAGGGATGGTTGCATGTTCGCTATGCTATGGATGCGTGACAGACGAACGGGCTGCGTATTCGGATTCGTCTCATCGTTCTGAGAAACTTTCATGTATAAAACTCTTTCATCCGAGCTACGCATTATTTTCTATGAATTTTCCAAGTTTTAAAGATATTCTGCAAATTAATTTAATTCCAAAATAATGAGTAAAAGCTAGGTGCACCCAAATCTGTGTACACAGAAGTGTACCAGACGGTGACATGTGGGTCCAGGGGGTCCCAGTTGACCAGTCAACGTTTGACTGGTCAACAGGGGCGGGGCCCCCTGTCATTGACTGTTTTAGTCTACTCTAATAGTTTAATTAACTAAACTAGGTGGTTAGGCTAATTAAGTTTAATTAATTTTGTTAATTAACCGTTTAACTAATTAATTAGTTATTTTTATTAATATATATATTACAATTTTTTAAGTAAACAGGGGCATGGGCCCCATCCGCCACAGGCCCAAGCCCTTAGCGGGCGGTGTGTGCGATTCTGAGCAAGCAGGCGGAGCCTGTGGGCGCGGGCGTGGGCATCGGGCGCCGGACGCCGGAGGCGCGGCGCGACGGAGTGGCGCTGGTGCGACGAGGGCGGCTGGCCAAATCGCCGCTGCTGGGGCACGGCGGACGGCGAAAGCAACGGCGCTGGGTGGGCGCGATGGTGCGGCAAAGCGAGACGAAGCGGGCATGCGAGGTCAAGGCCAGGTGGGAAGAGGCCAGCGAGCGGGCTCGGCAGGGCTCGCTCACGGACGGCGCTGGTAAGCAAGGCGAGGCCGGTGGCGGCGCGAGTAGCAGCTGCAGAAGAGCAACGACAGGGGCCATGGGGAGTAGCAGATAGCAGGTTGGAGCAGCAACAACAACAACATCGAGCAGCAGTGAGCACGGCTGAAGTGGCAGTAAGCAGCAAGGCAGAGCAGCGGCAGCAGCAGAATTAACACAAGAGCAGCAGGAGCGCGTGCGCGGACACTGAGTTGCGTCCATGGCGAGCGGTGGTCTTCGGTCGCGAGGGCAACAATGGCTAGGAGCACGGATTCGAGGCACAGAGAGAGGGGAAGGGAGTGGGGTCTCATGGCGGCCCTATAGAGGTGCATAGCAGGCTCGGGGGAGGCTCGCTGGCGCCGGGGATGACGACGAGGACGGCGGCGTCTCGAGGTTGAAGACGACCTCGCCCGCACGAAGGAGAGGCGCCCAGCTCGAGCCCGTTGGCACAGGCGACGTAGGGGAGCAGGACGGATCTTGGGGGAACGATGGATGGACGCGGGGGCGTTGGTGGCCGCTGTGGAGCGCGGTGGCTGGCGAAGGGTGTGTGCGGGAAAGGAAGAAACGGCGCGAGGGAGGAAGAAGTGGCGGCTAGGGTTTGACCGGGGAAGAGGGGGGCGGGTTGCCCTTGTAGCCATCGGGGAGGCGGGGGATGGCCGCCATGCACGGCATGGCCGGCAGATGGGCGCCACGATCCCCTCTCTCCTGTAGCAGGTTGAAGGAGAGGGGAGGTGGGCTAGGCCGGTCATTGGGCTAGTTGGGCCAAAGTGCCAAGTAGAATAGGCCCTTCTCTTTTTATATATGTCTTGCTTATTTACTGTTTTCAATTTTAGCTATTGTTTTCTATTTAATTATAAGACTAAAAGTGCTTTGTTAGATATGAGAACTGTCACATAAATAAAGCACATTATTTATAGGAGTCACAAAAAGTTTGAGACCAAAAGGAGTTGTCTAACCATTTTTAGAAATTGAGAAGGCCAATTTTAAATGTTGCTGGACCACGAAATAATTTCCAGGGGCACTTTGGGAATCCAAAAGAGGTTGGTTCCAACATGAAAATTATCCAGGGATTATTTGCCACACTTTGAACATTCTAGTTTTCATGTTTGGCAGATTTGAATTTTTGACTTTGAAATTGAGTTAGAACATGAACAGTGATTTGGATCAAGTGAGGATTAGCAACAGCAATGTGATGACATGGCACCATTAGTAGGGGTTTACTGTAGCTTAATTATCAGGACGTCACAAAAGTAGTTCATGAAAAATCATATTAGGTCACTTTAATTCAAAACTATTTCAGTAACATTCAAAATAGTTCACTACTTTGGCTTAGTTCACGTCATTTCGGATTTTACTTCACGTTTTTAGTTCACTACTTTATATAGTTCATGAAAACCCAATTTACTTAATGGAAAACACAATTTACTTCATGAAAACTCAATTCATCAGTTTTGTATTCAAAACAAGTACAGTTGTTTCCTATTTTACTTCATGGAAAACCAAATTAATTCACTAGAATTCAAAACTAGATCACCAACATTCAAAATATAGTGAACCAAATTCAAATCCGGTTCATCAAATCACATATTTAGTTCACTAAATTCACATTCAGTTCACGAAATCACAGCTTTAGTTCACTAAATTCATATTCAGTTCATTTCAATACAAATGAGTTCACTACTTTGGTTTAGTTCACGTCATTTTGGTTTTTAGTTCACAATTTTTGGTGAACTAAAATTGTGATTTGATGAACTGAATTTCAGTTGACAGTTTAGTTCACCAAATTCAAATCCAGTTCATCAAATCATAGTTTTAGTTCACTAAATTCATATTCAGTTCATCAAATCACTGTTTTAGTTCACTAAATTCATATTCAGTTCACTTTAATACAAATGAGTTCACTACATTGGTTTAGTTCACGTCATTTCGTATTTTAGTTCACGAAAAATCAATTTTAGCTCATCGAATTCAAATTTTGAATCAAATTCAAAACTATTTCACCAACACTCAAATTTTAGTCGACAAAAAAAAATCAAATTTAGCTCATCAAATATAAAATTTAGTTCACTCAATCATCGTTTTTTCAATTTTTAGTTCACGTGGCTTGAAAATTTAATGCACAAAATTCGGATTTAGTTCTCAAATTTGTATTCAAAATTAGTTCACGTCATTTCAACAAAGTTCACCAACATACAAATTTTAGTTCACAAAGTTCAAATTTAGTTCATCAAATTTCATTTTTAGTTTACTGAAATCAAATTTTGTTCATCAAATTTTAATATTATTTTCAATTGGATTGAAAATTTAGTTCACGTAAATCTAATTCAATACATCAAATTAGTATTCAAAACTAATTCAGTTGTTTCTCATTTTAGTTCACAAATTTTTTTTAATTCCAACTTTCGTTCATGGAAAACAAAATTAGTTCCCTAGAATTCATTACTAGTTCACCAACCTCAATTTCAGTTCATCAAATCATAGTTCCGATTTTCACTAAATTCATATGCAATTCACTTCAATACAAGCGAGTTCACTACTTTTGGTTTAGTTCACGTCATTTCATTTTTTACTTCACCAAACTCAGTTTTGAAATTAGTTCACAAAAATTAGTTCTGTTGAATTCAAAACTAGTTCACCAACATTCAAGTGACACACATTTTTGAATTTTAGTTGACAAATTTTAAAATCTAGTTCGTAGGAAACTTGTTCACCAACATTCAAAATCTAGTTCACATTTTTCGAATTTAATTCATGAAATTTCAAAGTGAGTTCATTTGCATTAAATATTTGGTTCACAAAATTCAATTCCAACAAATTTGTATTAAAAAGTAGTTCACGAAAAATCATATTAGTTCACTTTAATTCAAAACAAGTTAAATAACATTCAAAATAGTTCACTACTTTGGTTTAGTTCACGTTATTTCAGATTTTACTTCACATTTTTAGTTCACTGCTTTATATAGTTCATGAAAACCCAATTTACTTAATGGAAAAAACAATTTACTTCATGAAAACTCAATTCATCAGTTTTGTATTCAAAACAAGTGCAGTTGTTTCCGATTTTACTTCATGGAAAACCAAATTAATTCACTAGAATTCAAAAGTAGATCACCAACACTCAAAATATAGTCAACCAAATTCAAATTCAGTTGAAAGTTTATTTCACCAAATTCAAATTCAGGTCATCAAATCACAAATTTAGTTCACTAAATTAACATTCAGTTCATCAAATCACATTTTTAGTTCACTAAATTAATATTCAGTTCACTTCAATACAAATGAGTTCACTACTTTGGTTTAGTTCATGTCATTTCGGTTTTTAGTTCACAATTTTTACTGAACTAAAATTGTGATTTGATGAACTGAATTTCAGTTGACAGTTTAGTTCACCAAATTCAAATTCAGTTCATCAAATCATAGTTTTAGTTCACTAAATTCATATTCAGTTCATCAAATCATAGTTTCAGTTCACTAACTTCATATTCAGTTCACTTCAATACAAATGAGTTCACTACTTTGGTTTAGTTCGCGTCATTTTGTATTTTAGTTCACAATTTTCATTCACAAAAAACAAATTTAGCTCATCAAATTCATATTTTGAATCAAATTCAGAACTATTTCACCAACACTCAAATTTTAGTCGACAAAAAATCAAATTTAGCTCATCAAATATAAAATTTAGTTCACTCAATCATCATTTTTTCAATTTTTAGTTCACGTGGACTGAAAACTTACTTCACACAAATTTGTATTCAAAATTAGTTCACGTCATTCCACATTTTAGTTCATTCAAAACTAGTTCACCAACATAAAAAATTGAGTTCACAAAGTTCAAATTTGGTTCATCAAATTTCATTTTTAGTTTACTGAAATCAAATTTAGTTCATCAAATTTCAACATTATTTTCAATTGGATTCAAAATTTAGTTCACGCAAATCTAATTCAATACATCAAATTTGTATTCAAAACTAATTCTGTTGTTTCTCATTTTAGTTCACGAATTTTTTAATTCCAACTTTAGTTCATGGAAAACCAAATTAGTTCCCTAGAATTCGTTACTGGTTCACCACACTCAATTTCAATTCATCAAATCGTAGTTTCACTTCACTAAATTCATATGCAATTCACCTCAACACAAATGATTTCACTACTTTGGTTTTAGTTCACGTCATTTAATTTTTTTTTACTTCACCATTTTTTCAAATTCAATTTTGAAATTAGTTCACAAAAATAGTTCTGGTCAATTCAAACTAGTTCAACCAACATTCATGTGACCACACATTTTGTAATTTTAGTTGACAAATTTTAAAATCTAGTTCACAGGAAACTAGTTCACCAACATTCAAAATCTTGTTTACAATTTGTGAATTCAATTTAGGAAATTTCAAATTTAGTTCATTTGCATTAATCATTTTTTTCACAATTTTAGTTCATGTAAAACCAAATTAGTTCACTAGAACCCATAACCTGTTGACTAACCCTAAAAATATAGTGAACCAAAATCAAATTCAGTTCTCCAACATTCAAATTTTAGTGAACTGGATCAAATAACTCAGGGGGAACCAACAATTTCAAATTGATCTCATCAAGGAAACAAACACAACATTATTTTCATTTTTAGTTCACAAAGTTCATCATACAAATTTTAGTTCACAAAGTTCAATTTTGGTTCATCAATTTTCATTTTTAGTTTACTGAAATCAAGTTTAGTTTATCAAATTTAAATTATTTTCAATTGGACTCAAATTTTAGTTCACGCGATTCTAATTCAATACATTAAATCAGTATTCAAAACTAATTCAGTTGTTTCTCATTTTAGTTCACAATTTTTTTTAATTCCAACTTTCGTTCATGGAAAACCAAATTAATTCCCTAGAATTCATTACTAGTTCACCAACCTTAATTTCAGTTCATCAAATCATAGTTTCAATTTTCACTAAATTCATATGCAATTCACTTCAATACAAACGAGTTCAATACTTTTGGTTTAGTTCACGTCATTTCATTTTTTACTTCACCAAACTCAATTTTGAAATTAGTTCACAAAAATTAGTTCTATCGAATTCAAAACTAGTTCACCAACATTCAAGTGACCACACATTTTTGAATTTTAGTTGACAAATTTTAAAATCTAGTTCGTAGGAAACTAGTTCACCAACACTCAAAATCTAGTTCACATTTTTCAAATTCAATTCATGAAATTTCAAAGTTAGTTCATTTGCATTAAACATTTGGTTCACAAAATTCAATTCCAACAAATTTGTATCAAAAAGTAGTTCGCAAAAAATCATATTAGTTCACTTTAATTCAAAACTAGTTCAATAACATTCAAAATAGTTCACTACTTTGGTTTAGTTCACGTCATTTCAGATTTTACTTCACATTTTTAGTTCACTACTTTATATAGTTCATGAAAACCCAATTTACTTAATGGAAAACACAATTTACTTCATGAAAACTCAATTCATTAGTTTTGTATTCAAAACAAGTACAGTTTTTTCCAATTTTACTTCATGGAAAACCAAATTAATTCACTAGGATTCAAAACTAGTTCACCAACACTCAAAATATAGTGAACCAAATTCAAATTCAGTTGAAAGTTTATTTCACCTAATTCAAATTCAGGTCATCAAATCACATATTTAGTTCACTAAATTAACATTCAGTTCATCAAATCACATTTTTAGTTGACTAAATTCATATGAGTTCACTACTTTGGTTTAGTTCACATCATTTCGGTTTTTAGGTCACAATTTTTAATGATCTAAAATTGTGATTTGATGAACTGAATTTCAGTTGACAGTTATTTCACCAAATTCAAATTCAGTTCATCAGATCATAGTTTTAGTTCACTAAATTCATATTCAGTTCATCAACTCACAGTTTTAGTTCACTAAATTCATATTCAGTTCACTTCAATACAAATGAGTTCACTACTTTGGTTTAGTTCGCTTCATTTCGTATTTTAGTTCACAAAAAAAAATCAAATTTAGCTCATCAAATTCAAATTTTGAATCAAAATCAAAACTATTTCACCAATACTCAAATTTTAGTCCACAAAAAATCAAATTTAGGTCGGCAAAAATAAAATTTAGTTCACTAAATCATCTTTTATCAATTTTTAGTTCACGTGGATTGAAATTTTACTTCACAAAATTCGAGTTTAGTTCGTCAAATTTGTATTCGAAATTAGTTCAAGTCATTTCAAATTTTAGTTCATTCAAAACTAGTTCACCAACATACAAATTTTAGTTCACAAAGTTCAAATTTGGTTCATCAAATTTCATTTTTCTTTACTACAATCAAATTTAGTTCATTAAATTTTAACATTATTCTCAATTGGATTCAAAACTTAGTTCACGCAAATCTAATTCAATACATCAAATTCGTATTCAAAACTAATTCTGTTGTTTCTCTTTTTAGTTCACAAATTTTTTAATTTCAACTTTAGTTCATGGAAAACCAAATTAGTTCCCTAGAATTCATTACTAGTTCACCAAACTCAATTTCAGTTCATCAAATCACAGTTTCAGTTCACTAAATTCATATGCAATTCACTTCAACACAAACGAGTTCACTACTTTGGTTTAGTTCACGTCATTTCATTTTAACTTCACCATTTTTTCAAACTCCATTATGAACTTATTTTTTTTCCTCAAAAAAAAATTAGTTCACAAAAATTAGTTCTGTTCAATTCAAACTAGTTAACCAACATTCAAGTGACCACACATTTTGAAATTTTAGTTGACAAATTTTAAAATCTAGTTCAGAGGAAACTAGTTCACCAACATTCAAAATCTAGTTTACAATTTGCGAATTCAATTCACAAAATTTCAAATTTAGTTCATTTGCATTAATCATTTAGTTCACAATTGTTCATGGAAAACCAAATTAGTTCACTAGAACCCATAACCAGTTGACTAGCCCTCAAAATATAGTGAACCAAAATCAAATTCAGTTCTCCAACATTCAAGTTTTAGTTCTCCAAATTCAATTTCAGTTCATCAAATCACAATTTTATTTCACTAAATTCATATTCAATTCACTTCAATACAAATGAGTTCACTACTTTAGTTTAGTTCTCGTCATTTCGGATTTTAGTTCACAATTTTAGTTCACTACTTTTTATAGTTCATGAAAAATCAAATTTTGAATAAAACTTCACAATATTCAAACATAATTCACTAATTTTCAAATTTTTAGTTCACTTTTTTAATAAAGTTCACTAAATTCAATTGTAGTTCATTTTTTAGTGAACTAATAGTTTAGTCTACTAATTTTCATATATAGTTCACTAACATTCAATCTTTGTTAAAAGTTGTCATGAATCATACAACTAGAAGCGTCTTATTCAACAACCAAAAGGAAACCATGTCTTTCAAAAGCACACGAAAATACATTCTGTTTTTCGCCAACACAGAAAGAACGATGTTCATAAAAGAACTTTTTTTTCAAACTTGTCCCTTCATTTTCCTATTAAATAAACACTCTAAACGAAAACTACACACCTTGTATGTTTCCAATAAAGGGGGTGCGGCAAAGAATAATTATGGCCTTGCGGATCAGTTTCCTTCACATAATGTATCAACCAACTTTGTTAACAGCTTCTAATAAAATTATTTTCCAACCTAAAATTGATTTCTTCCTTTTCTCAGCAGCTTTCTTCCATCCTTCCCTTTCAGAACGAGACTTCAACCTTTTCCCTTTTCGCACAGACTTATTCTGAATGGTAGGAGGATCTTTCAATGGCATCCTTCCATCGGCTTGGCCTTCTGCTTGTTGTTTCTGCTCGTCACTGCTCATTTTTGGATGCGTGCTTACAGGTATTAATTATGAACAGTGTGGACTGCAACCATTAGTTCATCACACAATGCTGAATCATGACTTATGTCCGAGCAAACCTCCCCAACTCTATTCAAAACTATAGCATACCTAACAGCATTGTGTGACTGGTCTTCTACATGAACACCAAGTGCATCAAACTTGTGTTTTCGCAATTCTTTCTCCCTGAATTCTCTAGTCCATCTAGGAACAATGTATTGTTCAGGAATCTTCAGGAGGTCAAACTGAGTAAATAGTCATAGAATGTGGCAGCATAGGATACCATCCCTTTCAAACTTGCCGCAGTTACAAGAAAATTCTTCTTTATCACGATCCACACGCACAGAAAATAGTTCTCTATCAAACTCTGGGTTCTCATATGGAAAGTTTCTCTTCACTTCATAAATTTGATCCTTTTCAATCTCTTTTACTCCAAAAGCTGTTGAGTTCAACAACTCAGTGAGAAACTTGCAGTATATAGCTCTTGTATATATTTCAGCGGCAGGCCGTTCCACTCGTTGGTATCCCCACATAACAGGCACTTTTTCATTAGAGATGAACCTGTCTTGATTTTCTATATGTATCACATTCTCCTGGAATAATTCATATTGATGTATGAAAGTTTCAATTGAATCTTTTCCCATAACATAGTCCTTGAAGTTGGAGTTGAGGCTCTCACTTCTGCTTGTTGACCTTATGAATGGGCAGAAAATTCCTTGGAAATAAGCTGGAACAAAGTACTCCCGGTTATCCCACATTCGCTTAATGTGAGCATGCTTACCACAGTTGTACTTCACTTCCATTTCATGCAAATTCTTTATAAACTCCTCAATAGTCATGGATTGCATGATACAGTTGTCCATGTCTTCTTCCATTCCTTTTTTAGTGTCATGTATACACTCAAGTTTTCTCTTACTTTCCTCCTAACATGCCAAATGCAAAATCTGTGGAATGCTTCTGGGAAAACTTTTGGAACTGCTATCTTCATAGCTGCATCTTGGTCAGTAAGTACCACCCTAGGTTTTTTTTCCACCCATGACTTCAAAAAAAGTTTCAAACAGCCATCTAAATGTGTCTGCCTTCTTATTTTGCAAAAGACCCCATCCAAAAATTATTGTTCTAGAATGACCATTAACTCCTATGATTGGCGCAAAGGGCATATTGTACTTGTTTGTGTTGAATGTTGTATCAAAAGATATTATATCACCATACAACAAGTAGTCTAGCCTTGACCTCGAATCTGTCCAGAACAAGCTAAGCACTGTATTAGAAGAGTCTCTTTGCGCCTTGTATATGAAACCAGGTTTGTCAACCTGTGGTTTCTCAATGTATTGCAGAGTGTGTTTAATATCAGTGTTTCTCCTCTTTTCTCCCTCTTCCCGCTTTAGTTGTCAAGCTTCTTCACATCAAATGTAATATTTCCCAATTTACCACCACTCAGCTTCCTAAATATGCTCATAATCTTTCTTGGTTTCACTCTATGTTCCTGTAAAAGCCTGGATAGTAGCTTCTCAACCTCATTCATGCTTCTATGGCTTAGAAAAAAATTGTCAATGATGGAGAACTAACCAAATCATGGTTATGCATCAGATCTTGAGCTGTTATATGACATTTTCCATCCACCAAACTAACTGTCACACGCATCTGGCAGTTGGTCCTCTCAACTACACTACGCTTGGGTTTTCTTAATCCTTTATATGTTGTCACACTCTTCCTACTCTTATTGCAGAAAATAGTAATCTTCATGTCCTTGTAATTCCTCCCTTTTTTAATTCCAAACCCAGTGACATGAGCATACACATTAACAAATCTAACAGCATCCTCTAGAGTTGAAAACACCCTGCCAATATGTGGTATATTGGTTTTCTCCAATTCATCTGGAGTTGGAAACATATGTTCTTCAGGTTTATAATCACTGTCACTTTCATCCTCCTTAGAATCTTTAATGATTGAACCATCATCTGAAACTTGACAAGCTTCTTCTGCACCAACTTCTTCCTACAGAGCATCACAAAAATATCTTTGATACGTCTCCAACGTATCTATAATTTTTAATTGTTCCATGCTATTATATACTCTGTTTTGGATATTTAATGGGCTTATTTATACACTTTTATATTATTTTTGGGACTAACATATTAACTGGATGCATAGCCCAAATTGATGTATTTTTGCCTATTTCAGTGTTTCGCAGAAAAGGAATATCAAACGGAGTCCAAACGGAATGAAACCTTCGTGAGAGTTATTTTTGGAACAAACGTGATCCAGAGGACTTGGAGCGGACGTCAAGAAATCACCAAGGAGGCCACGAGGCAGGGGGCGCGCCTACCCCCCCCCCCCCTGGGCGCGCCCTCCACCCTCATGGGCCCCTCGTGGCTCCACCGACCTACTTCTTCCTCCTATATATACCTACGTACCCTCAAACCATCGAAGGGCACCACGAAAACCTAATTCCACCGCCGCAACCTTCTGTACCCGTGAGATCCCTTCTTGGGGCCTTTTCCAGCGTCCTGCCGGAGGGGGCATTGATCACGGAGGGCTTCTACATCAACACCATAGCCTCTCCGATGATTTGTGAGTAGTTTACCTCAAACCTTTGGGTCCATAGTTATTAGCTAGATGGCTTCTTCTCTCTCTTTGGATCTCAATACAAAGTTCTCCTCGATTCTCTTGGAGATCTATTCGATGTAATCTTCTTTTGCGGTGTGTTTGTCGAGATCCGATGAATTGTGGGTTTATGATCAAGATTATCTATGAACAATATTTGAAATCTTCTCTGAATTCTTTTATATATGATAGGTTATCTTTGCAAGTCTCTTCGAATTATCAGTTTGGTTTGGCCTACTAGATTGATCTTTCTTGCAATGGGAGAAGTGCTTAGCTTTGGGTTCAATCTTGCGGTGCTCGATCCCAGTGACAGTAGGGGAAGCGACACGTATTGTATTGTTGCCATAGAGGATAAAAAGATGGGTTTTATATCATATTGCATGAGTTTATCCCTCTACATCATGTTATCTTGCTTAAAGTGTTACACCATTCTTATGAACTTAATACTCTAGATGCATGCTGGATAGCGGTCGATGTGTGGAGTAATAGTAGTAGATGCAGGCAGGAGTCGGTCTACTTGTCACGGACGTGATGCCTATATACATGATCATACCTAGATATTCTCATAACTATGCTCAATTCTATCAATTGCTCGACAGTAATTTGTTCACCCACCATAATACTTATGCTATTTTGAGAGAAGCCACTAGTGAAACCTATGGCCCCCGGGTCTATTTTCCATCATATTAATCTTCCATCAACAAGTTATTTCTATCTTTGTTTACTTTGCAATCTTTACTTTTAATCTTTATCATAATAATACCAAAAATATTATCTTATCATCTCTATCAGATCTCACTTTTGCAAGTGGTCGTGAAGGGATTAACAACCCCTTTATCGCGTTGGTTGCAAGGTTCTTATTTGTTTGTGTAGGTGCAAGGGACTCGAGCGTGGCCTCCTACTAGATTGATACCTTGGTTCTCAAAAACTGAGGGAAATACTTACGCTACTTTGCTACATCACCCTTTCCTCTTCAAGGGAAAACCAACGCAGTGCTCAAGAGGTAGCAATCTTAAATACAGTTTTTGGCATATAGTTCTATGCCAAATATATGCTTTATGACAACAAAAAATAAAAGTTTAAAACAAACAGCCTGCAAAGTAATTCTACTACACTTGGTTTATTTTTGAGTTCCTACTATTTTAAAGGCTGGAGATTTTTTTGGGTTCTTACTTGTCAGATGCTTCCAAAATAGACAGTGTTTCATCTTTTCCAGTGCATGTGCATTCCCCTCCTACATTATTGTCACGCCCAATATGCGACCCTATCCAAAAGGAACTCGACGGTCCCACCAAGGATAGACCCGCATATTGAAACGCTTTTGCAAGGTGGATATCATTACATCAACATTACATAATACATAGGGATACATACATAAGGCATGAATGCCACAAGAATACATCAACATCATATACAAGATCAACATCCGACTACGGATGAAACATAAACAGAAGCCCAAACGACATCCACCACGCTAGCCCAGGCTGCCGACCGAACCTATCCCCGATCGAAGAAGAAGCGGAGGAAGAACTCCAACAAGCAAACATCGCTCTCACGTCATGATCATCGCACAACCTGTACTGCAACTGGTGGCGAGTAATCTGTGAGCCACGAGGACTCAAAGAATCCCATTACCATGGGTATCAAGACTAGCAAAGCTTAAAGGAAAGGAAGGGATAAAGTGGTGAGGTTGCAGCAGCGACTAAGCATATATGGTGGCTAACATACGCAAATGAGAGCGAGAAGAGAAGCAAAGGAACGGTCGTCAACTAGTAATGATCAAGAAGTGATCCTGAACTCCTACTTACGTCAGACATAACCCAGAAACCGTGTTCTCCTCTCGGTCAACCCGAAAAGAGACACTCACGATTACGCATACGGTTGGTGTATTTTAATTAAGATCAACTTCGGTTTTCTACAACCGGATATCAACAAATTCCCATCTGCCACATAACCGCGGGCACGGCTTTGAAAGTTCAAACCTGCAGGGTGTCCCAACTTAGCCCATGATAAGCTCTCGCGATCAACGAAGGATATTCCTTCTCCCGGAAGACCCGATCAGTCTCGGAATCCGGCTACAAGACATTTCGACAGCAATAAAACAAGACCAGCAAAGCCGCCGGATGTGCCGACAAATCCTGATAGGAGTCGCACGTACCTCGGTCTCGGGCACACCGGATAAGTCAGCCTCGAGTAAAACCAGCCCTCGAGTTGCCCGTGGTGGCCCCTGATCTGCTTCGGTTCGGACCAACACTCGAAGGAGCACCGCCCGGGGGCTAAAATAAAGATGACCCTCGGGCTCCGAAACCCAAGGGAAAAAGGGCATAGGTGAGGCAAATGGTAAAACCAATGTTGGGCCTTCTTGGAAAAGTCTTATTCAAAGCGAACTGTCAAGGGGTCCCATAAATCACCCGACCGCGTTAGGGACGCAAAATCCGGGAACATAACACCGATATGACGGAAACTAGGGCGGCAAGAGTGGAACAAAACACCAGGCATAAGGCCGAGCCTTCCACCCTTTACCAAGTATATAGATGCATTAATTAAATAAGATATATTGTGATATCCCAACAAGTAAACATGTTCCAACAAGGAACAACATCTCCATGTTCCAACAAGGAACAAACTTCCTCTTCACCTGCAACTAACAACGCTATAAGAGGGGCTGAGCAAAGCGGTAACATAGCCAATCAACGGTTTGCTAGGAAGGGTGACAAAAGGTTAGAGGCTGACATGGCAATTTGGGATGGCTTGATAAGCAGGTAATAGGTAGCGCAAAGATAGCGATAGAACGAAGCAACTAGCATAGCAATGATAGTAGTGAGATCCAGGGTAGCGGTCATCTTGCCTGAAATCCCGCAAGGAAGAAGAACGAGTCCATGAAGAAGACGAACGGATGAAGCCGAACCAAGCGTAGACGAACGAATCCTCACGATCGCAACGAAACAGGAACTAACAAGAAGAAGCACACAACATAGTAAACACACCACACATAGACAAGACATGATGCACAAACAAGCATGATGCATGACGAAGCTGCATGAAGCTATTCATGGCAAGAGATGATGCAAACAAGAGCAACACATCAAAGCAAGTTTAAATGAGGCCGGAAACAACATATAACCATTCCGGTAAGTCCTCATATGCAAATTTCGAAATTGGTCCAGATCTGAATAACTTTATGTTCAAGTTGTTAAACATCAAGTTAATATGCACCACGATGATCTACACGAAAATCTAGTCAAGTTACATATAAAGTTCATTTAATTCGGAGCTACGGCCTAGAAGATATGAGCAAAACAAGTTAAACATGGCATTGATGTAAAATGCATACAAACATCAAGGAAACACCTCAAAACATGGATGCAACATGATATTA
The DNA here is from genome assembly GCA_021605205.1 of Aegilops longissima. Classification (NCBI taxonomy): domain Eukaryota; kingdom Viridiplantae; phylum Streptophyta; class Magnoliopsida; order Poales; family Poaceae; genus Aegilops; species Aegilops longissima. The sequence goes on along the minus strand of CM038679.1, from coordinate 435,805,507 downwards.
TGAAGCTACATGCAAAATTAAGCAAGTTTCATATAGAGCACACTCAAAACGGAGCAACGGTTCAACACATACACACAATACAAGTTATAGCAACAATCTGTCCAAAACAGCAAGTAGGCATATTGCAAGCATTAAAACAACAAGCTACAGCAATTTAACATGAAAACAAAAGGCATGGGCATGATGTACAGGTAAAGCATTACAAAACATGAACACTGAGCTATCTCCAGAAACAACTAGAACCTGCTCAAAATGACATGGCAAGATTGCAAATAATAACAGTTTCAGGCATTGCAGAAAATAACATCAGGTTGCAATGTTTAGAGCTATCAAACAACATGTTACAGGATCTTAACATGGCAAACAAAGGCATGGCATGAATCTACTCAAAGCATAGAAGAAAAGTCCCTTAGTGACCATAAGCCAAAAAGGATCACAAGATATGATGGCACCCATGTAAACATGGCAAGTTATATTACAGATTTAAACATGGCAGGAACAACGACAAGTAGGCATGTTGGTGAGCTTGAACCACTCACCACAGAGCAATATATGATATAATAAGCATACATACATCAAGAATACATGGCATGGAAGCTATACATGGCAAGAACAACAACATAGCATACAAGGATCAACCACAACAACCTTGGCAAAATTGAACAACATGTAAACAATCTGCCAGGAACATTTTGAAGCAAAAGTAGAGCTCGATTGAATCAAGCTATGGCACTCCATAATTGCAAACAAGGGCATGGATGGATAGAGCAAAACATGTTAACAAAACATCCTTATTGAAGTATCTCAAAATATGCATGGATCTCTCTGTAGCATCAAGCTAACATGGCATCAAAATATCAGCAAAACAGGGCTGAAATCAGCAACAACAAGACACCTAGTTTGCATGCTTGTGCTAGTCACCACATAGATCACAAAAATACATAGCAAGCACCACAGGAAAGATGGCATGGCATATTACAAAACACATGTAGGACTCAAGTCCATAGGATGCACACATCAATCATGGCAAAAATGACAAAAGTGCAAGTTCTGTTAAGAAACAGAAACTAACATCACATAGCACTCTTCCAACAGCATTTCGGGCATCAAGATGCGCTCAAATGAAAATGACGCAATGATATGAAATGATCTACTCTTCGAGACAAACATTTTGACATATTACACGTGCAAAACGGAGCAACGATGACGGAGATATGATGCGATGAAAATGCAACAAAATATTATCAGAATCGGGACTTAGATGAATTTTAGAGGGGGGGAAGTCAACCCTTGGCACGGTTTACGAGGAAGGCCGGGACTCTCGCCAAATCTTCACCGGAGAAGAGGCGACGGTGGCCGGAGTGAGGAGGAAGGACCGGAGGAGGCCGGAGAAGGCGGGGCCGGCGGATCCGGTCCGGCCCGACCGGATCTGGCATGGCGGAGCCGGCGGCCGGGCGCCATGGCGGCGGCCGACCGAGAAGAGGACCGGCGAGGCGAGCGGAGGCAGGCGAGGGCGCCGTGGCCGGGCGAGATCCGGCGGCGCGAGAAGGCGCTGGGCGCGCGCGGGCGGCGGATGGCTGGCCGGGCATGGCTGGCGCGGCTGGCCGGCAGCTCAGCTGCAGCGGCTGGCATGGGCGGAGGGCGCCGGAGGCGCTGGGTCGGCTCGGGCCCCTATGGGCTCGGGCGGGCCTGCCCCGGGCCCGGGCGGGCCGGCGACGGGGCTGAGGAGAGAGAGAGAGGGTGGCGGGTGAGGTGGCGGCATGGGATTGGGTGCGGGCGGCGGCGGAGCTGACGTGGCGGCCTGCCATTGGCCGTACGACGTGGAGGGGAGCGGCGGACATGTCCGGGCAGCCGGGGAGATGCGTCCGGCGGCGCGCAGGGGAAGAAGCTAGGGTTTGATCTGCGAATTTTTCGGGGGAGGCCACATATATATAGGTAGAGGGAGCTAGGAGAGTCCAAATGAGGTGCGGTTTTCAGCCACGCGATCGTGATCGAACGACCGAGAGCATGGAGGGGAGTTTGGTGGGTTTTGGGAAACTTAGAAAGGGGTGTTGGGCTGCAACTCAAAGAGGGCTTTGCGGTTACCCGGTTAACCGTTGGAGTACCAAACGACCGCCAAATGATCCGAAACTTGACAGGCGGTCTACCGGTGCTATACCAAGGCCGCTTGACAAACCTCGGTCCATTCCGAGACCGTTTAACACCCGCACATGAAAAGAGGTAAAAGGGGGCGCCGGGAGACATAGGAGTGCTGGATTGCAAAACGGACAACGGGAAAAATGCTCAGATGCATGAGACGAACACGTATGCAAATGCGATGCACATGACGACATGATAAAAAAATGCAGATGATGACATGGCAAAGAGAGACACGCAAGCACATGACATGGCAACAACGACGAATAACTGGAAGACACCTGGCGCATCGAATCCGGGGCGTTACAATTATCACCCACTGTATTTAAGGAGATGACAGAATATAAAGGTACTTCATCACCCACGGAATCATTCTGAACCTGAAATGAAACATGGACAATTATTTCAGTACTTTATTTATTCCTAAATATAATATGTTACTGACACTACAATACTAACAAACCATCTTTACAATAACAAAATATAGTTTCAGATTTTTTGTATACCTTTGCTTCTACATTTTCACATGCTGCCTCTGCAACATGATCTTCATTTTCATCAGTAGCTCCCATAGGCAATGTCATGATTTTTTTCTCCCTCTATTTCATGTTCTTCATTTACAAACACATTTCCTCTTGTCGCCTCGGTCTCACCTCCAAGTTCTACAATATGACCATAAACAGAAGAAGCTTCCACAATAAGCAGATTCGCCCTTCCCGATCAAGCATCGCTTCTCCCTTGGCTTAGGATTTTTTTCCTGACTAATAATCAATTCCTGCAAATATTTTTACAGTACACTTAGGGTCTTTGATTTTTCAAAACTTTTAATGACATAAAACTAACAAGCAATATACCAACCTCTGTTTTTTTCTTCATGTCATGGTACAAGACATACTGATCGAACTCTTACATCACATTGTCAACCTATTTTTCAAAAAAATACAAAAGATTTATTTTCAAATGCACCTTTCTACCATTCAAGTTGAAAGTATCTTACACTTTATTTTCAAAACATACTTATGGAGCTTTCTTGAAAACATTAGAATCTCCTGAGTGTTAGACATGTCAGGAGCAACTTTCCTCTTCCTGGCTATCTTCCGTTTTGCAACTTTATCTGGTTTTTATTTGAAGAACTCTAAAAAAACAAAGGAAACCATTAGCAATTCTCTATTTTTTCAATAATTTGTAGTACAAAAAAACTATAACAACAACAAGAAATATTGGAAGCTAGTATGGTCTTGTCAATAATCTATTTTTTAGACTAGTGATTTTATATAGTTTCTGAATCATATATCTAGTTCCAAAATATTAATTTAAATCAAATGTATGCATCAATCTGAACCCACAAAGAAGTCTATAGCAGTTCTAAAGTTAAGCTACGATCATCCCACAAGCAAAGAGCACTATTTTGTTTTAATAACTCAAATGAAGAGTCATAAGTAGCAAAACACTAAATCTTCAGTTATGATAGCAATTCCAAATGTTATGATTAAGAAAAGTACTAGATCATGCAATTTTTTCAGGTGTAACAACTATTTTGATATGTAACTACATACATTACATTGTATTCAGACAACAGTTTTAATTTTATTAACACAATTTTTCATTTATAGCAAAGAGGGAAACATGAAGATGACGATCAACTGCAAAAAAATTTCTTTTCCTTAATTCAGAATTTTTCCATACATAACCAATCTTAAGCCTCTGTTAAACCTGAAGCCAATACACTAATCTGTCACGAAAACACTTGAATAGAAGATCAATCTCTACAAGCATCCAGTAGTTAGGCAACTAAGTAGATAATTTACCCGAATATCCACACCGGTGCCGCCATCTGGTTTCCGGTTGGTTGATCCCCCTTCAATTCTTCTGGTCGAAGAATTACACTCGCAACTCTGTTCTGGTGGATCATCCATGCCGGCAAACAGCGATGCGTGAGAGGTGGTGAATCTACGGCTGCCCTAGTCGCCACCGCTGCTACCCGATCCTCCCTCGCCCTTTTATTTCTAGCTTCTATTATCACACAGAAAGAAAAGGAATTTTTTTATTTTCTTAGCTTACCAAACAAGTGTGGGTTCGATTGTCAGAGAAACAAACTTTCCAATAGACAACCATTACACTTACAGGTGTCCCCGTTGTACCGACACGCGGAAAAGAAACAAGGTAGGAGGGCCAACTTGAAAAAAGCAACCATTCCCCACAGAACCACTTTCCTCAAATCTCTACTGATTTCCAACGTTGCTCTGGCGATTTTCTTTGCCCGACGCTGCTTCAAATTTACGGCCACGTCTCCCAATCCTACACGAATCTTCAAGTAACCTGCTTCCCCACAACGAGTTTTTACAGATCCACAATTTTCCTAGTCCTACAATGTCATCCTAGTCCTACAATTTTCCTACACATCTCCGTAACTTCGTGCTAGGTTTTCATCTGGAGAAATTACAACTCGAAAGGGCAGCTAAATTGTTTGATGCGAACCAGTAATCGGCCACACCTAAACTTTCACATATATAGTAGCACTTTCATCTTTAAGAATTATCATCTCCAACGGGCAGTTTAAGTTATTTTCATCTGAAACTATCTCTCATCTATCATCTCTGTTTGTGCGCACTTGTCCTTCCCTTGTTTCACTTTGCAATGTAGTCTGGTACTAGCAAAAGTCAGTTCAGCCTTTTTCCGATTTTCTGAATTTAAACCTCAACTGAATCGTTGAATATGTGCAGTTCTCTGTATGATTTGTTTATTTTATAGTAGGACCATTTCTGAATCTGGTTCCGGAGTTGAACCATTGAACATTTGTCGCGTAGCTGGTTGTTCTCCGAAGGATTTCTCATATCTCATTGTAGCTCAACATTATGTTAAGATGTGCAGTGCATATGCAATTTTCTTGTGATTGCTGCTCCTATATGCATATTTGCTAGGCATGTAGTATAGTTTCACCTATATGTTGTGTTCTGTTTCACAAGATAAGTGTGTACTGATTAAAGTTGGTTCCGGGTTATTCTTCGTAACAAATACTATCATTCATTCTAGATAGATACGTTGCTATCCTAAGTATTTGGTGTACAGTCTCTCTATTCTTGCTAAGAAACTGTTTTGACACTTGGTTAGATTACCTGTGGTGCCACTGAAATGTTCGACAACTCTACAGCCCAAATTCAGAAAGGTGGAAAAAATTCTAATGCTAATGAAAAATAAACAAATTCTGCATTTTTTCCTAAAACATCGTGCAACTAACTACTGCATTTTTCAAACTATGATCATTTCTTTTCATTAACTGAAACCTCCTCTTTTCACCAACATTTCTTTAAATACAGGGTTTCAAAATGGATGAATGCGCACCTAAGAAAAGGGGAGCCAAGACATGCCAGCAAATGAAAACAGTGCATTTCACCCCCCCCCCCCCTAAAAGAAAGAAGGTCAGTAAACAATAGATCAAATGTTAGTCCACACAATACTTTCTCTTTTCTTAAATGTCAGTTACAATTAAAACAAGTCATTCAAATAATAGAATGATTAATTTTGTAAACAGCCAGAGATAACAAGTTTTTGTAACTAGTCTAATCATTTTTTTCCTTTCTTTTTCGTATGGTACATGCAATACAATCTACGTGAACTTTTTTTTACTTTGTTCTCTGCTAGCAGGTGAATGGTTATGATCATCTAAAGTTATTCCTGAAATTTGTATCCGAACTTAATGATATTCAGAAGAACATAGTTTGGAAACTCGGTTTTGGTTCTCTACTAGAAATTTGCTGCGAATGCAACATTGATGACATATTCTTGTGGCTAGCTGCGCAGTTCAACACCATCACAAGCGCAATTGAACTCAACAATGGATTCAAATTTGAGTTTACCCCATCAGTAGTACAAACTATTCTACGGATTCCTTGTGGTGGATTACCAATTCTAACAACACCATCAAATGAAACTGCAGAATTCATACACAATTTACTTGGTTCATCAGCTCCCAGCACGGAGTATCTACTATCACTGATGACTGAAGATATGGTAGAGGAAACATTTTCCATAATTTTCTTGCTCCTAGCAGTTTCCTGCTTAATTGGTCCTAATTCAAAGGGATATCCAACGAAGAAAATCTACAGCGTATTGGGGAATCTCAAATCTGTACCCAATTACAACTGGTGCTCATTCGCACTTTCATATTTGACGCACCAGATAAAAAAAAATCAAAACCAATCTTCTTCATAACAAGACTTATCTGCCTAGAGGTTGTAAACTAATCTTGGTGGTAAGTTCTTTTTTTTCAAGTTGGAACAATACTTTTCTTAAAACAATTTTTTTTACTAATTTTTCTATTCCTTTTTCGAAACTTTCTGCTCATAACCAGGGCTATACTATCTAACTAATCTCTTTTTTTGCAGATTTTCCACTTCAAATTCTTGATTACTTCTGAATTGAAGATTCCAATAAACATCAAACCAATGTTACATCTCTGGTCAACAAGCCTATTGAAATCATTCATTGCTCTCGATACTACGCACGGTGAACACAGCCAGTTCGGTAGACTTTCTGTAAGTCACTTCGTGATACATTCACTTATCTTGCAGCTTCTATTTTTGTTCTTTCAATTGTATAATTAACTAAATGGAAAAAATATATACCTTCCATTTTTTCTACTAAAATCAGTTCCCACTATGATTTCCTTACAACATTTCATTTTCTCCGTACGAGATGAAGCATATCTCATCAACTCCTTTCAATCATACAACAAATTGTACGGATTTGCATCTACTGAAGTTATTCTCCAGTACATTGACAACAAATACCCTTATTTTCATAATGTGAAGGTCAGTAAGTACTTTTCTAAAGTAACAATGGAGTAATTTTAGCCCGCAAAAAAACATTGGAGTAATTTACAATTCCCTTTTTTCCACTTTTCTTGTACAAACAATGAAGTAACGTACTACCCAAACTTTTTTTTACTGATTTGTCATTCTTTATATGAATACAGGAGAAAACAGTTCTTGAATCTAGCAGCCAAAAGTTTTGGGAAACTCTAGTTACAAACGCCATTCCAACACTTCAAGCATATATTGATGATGTGAACTCTTTATTTGCAAATCCTGTGCACTCAATGAAGGAGAATTATTCTGCAACTAGAAAGGAATCAACAACTTCAAAAGTGCTAATCTCTGGTCCTAGAAAAGAGTTCGCTCCCCCAAATATCGAAGATAAATCTACTTTCGATACATGTTCAAATGATTTAATCAATTTCCCAATACCCACTGTCTTGCCTCCAACAAACTCATTGGACATCACAACAACAGCTTTACTAGAAAAATTCGCAGATTTTGTAGTAATTGAAGACTATGCAAATATGGGTGTCCTTTTTTCAACAAACTTACCAAGCTTGAAAGAGCTTTTCAAGATTGAGAAAAATAGTATACCAAATACCAATGAAGAAACTAATCCTATGCAAGGTACACTTTTCTAGTCTTTTCCTTTTTAAGTAAAATGAGTGTTCCTAATGATAGCACATATTTTTACTCTATTTTTTCGGTTTCAGTTCTAATTAATGTATTTGCTTTTTTTTAGTTTACTGAAAGCAACCAAGTTTGCCAAACAAATAACTATGTGTTTTGTTTTCTTTCTTCCCCTTAATAAATATGTAGATCTTGAAGAATATATCAAAACTAAGCCAAACAAGATATATTTACCAACATCCAATGAAATTGCATGGAGAAATGAAAATTTCAGCCTATCTGAATTCGGATTCATAGCCAGTGATCCAATCTACAGAGGTAATTTAAGCTTCATTCTCCCGCTTCAATTACAAAACTGTTAGTGCTTATATATTTTTGACATATGAGTCAAAATGACTGTTTTAACACTTTTTCCCTTGAACTGATGCCTTCCAGGGAATAATATGTATTGTCTGGATGATGAACCATCTACAATTGCTGCTGGGATGAACCCAAATTTGATCGTTCCGCCAAAACCTCTTAACAAACTCCATGACTACCCTTCTTGATGCACCAAAACAGATACAATTAATGGAGATTATCCTGATGAAATGACTACTTTCTGTCAAGCAAACCAGTTAGCAGCAGCTTCTTCTGTATTAGTTCCAAACACAAACTACCATTATCTTCCACGGATTTGTAATAGCAAGTCTCCTTTTATATATATAGCAACAACCCACATAGAAGCTTCCAAAACCAATCACCACAAGCAGGAAATAGGTTTGGAACGCTTGTAGCAGATCCTTTGATGTTTCAGTTACTAGGAAATTTCGAAGCTGAATGTTATCAGAGAGACAAGGAAGCTGCAGAACAAAGGATTATTGAAAAATCATCTTTAGCCTCAACTATTTACAAGACATATCAAATGCCTACAAAACAGTTAGTGCACTATCTCCTCTACAAGCTGATTTTTACAAGATGATGAACTCGGTTCTCCCACACCTAGATATCAGGTAAACTTCATAGGTTAAGTCAATTTCTTCCTGCAAACTTAATATAAAACATTCTTCTAGACATTCCTTGTCAACTTTCTCTCGGTTTTAACATAAATCGTCCATCAACAGCCAAAGGATATTGCAAATCGATGATGTATGGGTTGACCAGAAGACTTTGACTGTTTCAATGATGCATGGTTGTTGGATGAACCCGCACACCTTGGACTGCTACTCCAAAATGTTGAACACAGACCAACTACATAGAGGAAGACAAGGACTTCTACCAAGTGATCAGTACATTGCCCACGTAGTTGGCAGAGAAGACATGGTAGTTCCATGTGCATTTCTACAGCTCTAATTACAATGCGACTAATTCTTTTTATTTTCCTATCTGAATTATAGCTTTCAACACTCTGAATTATAGCAATCACTGCGTTTTTAATATTTAAACTTAAGAGCACTCTACTTTTTCTTTTTTTTTTTTTGATACTTACGACTCAATATGAAATTCAATTATACACTATGAATTAACTTCACTCTATGGCTTTTCTTTTAATCGCAGGATCTTCTTATGAGATCTATGCTAAATCTTTCAGATCCAGCTTGTAGTGATATGTCGAGTGAAGCAATAGTGGGCTTCAGTTTGGAGAACGCAAATTTTATAATTTCCATTATTTCTCTCTTATATATGCACTTTCATTTTTCTACTTCTGATACTAAGTGCCAACTATGTGCTTACTCTCTTTCCCACACTTTTTATTAACATGTAAAATAATGCATTGCATTTTCCTTTTCCTTTCATCAGGTCCATCTACCATGCTTTAATGATAAGCAGTGGATTGTAATAATAGCAAACTTAACTACTGGGAGGTTCTTTGACATAATGAATCATGAAGGATCTGGCAATTCCAAATTCACTACAATTATTAGCACAATAACTTTCAACTTCAAGTATCTTTTTGCCAAAACCTACCCCAACTGTACTTCTTTCAACATAAAGGATTTTGACTACCGCTTTGTACTAGTCCCAAGGACTCATTTCATGTTGAACGTCATTTTTCCTCTCTTATGTGTTCCTTTCCTGTACTTGCTTTTCCCTCTACTTCAAGTTAATGAAGGAAATATGCCCTAGAGGCAATAATAAAGATGTTATTTATATTTCCTTATATCATGATAGATGTTGATTATTCATGCTAGAATTGTATTAACCGGAAACTTAGTACATGTGTAAATACATAGACAAACAGAGTCTCACTAGTATGCCTCTACTTGACTAGCTCGTTAATCAAAGATGGTTAAGTTTCCTAGCCATAGAGTTGTCATTTGATGAACGGGGTCACATCATTAGAGATGATGTGATTGACAAGACCCGTCCGTTAGCTTAGCACGATGATCGTTAGTTTGTTGCTATTGTTTTCTTCATGACTTATACATGTTCCTATGACTATGAGATTATGCAACTCCCGAATACCGGAGGAACACTTAGTGTGCTATCAAACGTCACAACGTAACTGGTTGACTATAAAGATGCTCTACAGGTGTCTCCGATGGTGTTTGTTGAGTTGGCATAGATCGAGATTAGGATTTGTCACTCTGATTGTCGGAGAGGTATCTCTGGGCCGTCTCGGCAATGCACATCACTATAAGCCTTGCAAGCAATGTGATTAATGAGTTAGTTAAGGGATGATGCATTACGGAACGAGTAAAGAGACTTGTTGTGACGCCCTCGATTCAATCGTACACTAATCATACACGCAAATGTGTACGATCAAGATCAAGGACTCACAGGAAGATATCACAACACAACTCCAGACACAAATTGAAAATAATACAAGCTTTATATTACAAGCCAGGGGCCTCGAGGGCTCGAATACATAAGCTCGAAAACACAAGAGTCAGCGGAAGCAACAATATCTGAGAACAGACATGATTTAGACAAGTTTGCCTTAAGAAGGCTAGCACAAAAGCATCTACGATCGAAAAGGCAAGGCCTCCTGCCTGGGAGCCTCCTAACTACTCCTGGTCGTCGACGGTCTCCACGTAGTAGTAGGCACCCTCGTGGTAGTACCAGTCGTCGTCAAAGGTGGCGTCTAGATCCTGGGCTCCGACATCTGGTTGCATCAACCGAAAAGAAGAAAGGGGGAAAGGGGAAGCAAAGCAACCGTGAGTACTCATCCAAAGTACTACAAGCAAGGATCTACACTACCTATGCAACGTTATCAAAGGAAGGTCAGTATATGTGGACCGGCTGCGAAATGCGAATAGAGAGAAGGCCTAGTCCTATCGAAGACTAGCATCTTGACATCTTCAAGCATCTTGCAGACATCGGAAGAGATAAGAGTAGCATAAAGTAAAGTAGAAGCGGTGTTATCAACCTCGTGGAGATCCTTTCTCGACTCCCTGCGAGAAAGAAATCCCAGAGCCATACTATCCAGTTATCATCACAATTCATTACTCATCACCATCCAATTCTCATCACAAGTATCCAGTTCTAGTTGTATCGATCGGGATACAACTCCAAGTGTCCGTTACCGTAGGACAGGCTATGCATAGATTAGTTCTTCCCTGCAGGGGTGCACCAACTTACCCACCACGCTCGCTTAACTCCGGCCGGACACACTTTCCAGGGTCATGCCCGGCCTCGGCCAAACAATACGCCGCAACCCGACCTAGGCTTAATAGAGAGGCCAGCACGCCGGACTAAACCTATGCCCCCAGGGGTCATGGGCCATCTCCCCGGGAACTCCTGCACGTTGCGTACGCGGCCGGTGAGCAGACCTAGCTACCTCCTTCAACAAGGCAGGCGCTTACGCAGTCCAACCCGGCGTGCGCCACTCAGTCGCTGACGTCTATTAAGCTTCGGCTGATGTATACGACGCAGAACGCCCATACTATGCCCACGTGATGGTTAGTGCTATCAGGCCAGAGGCCCCTCGGATCAAATATCGAAATCGTAGTGGATTAGGAACGCGCGGTAACAAGCAGAGACTCACGAAAGATGTGACCCCGATGCCCCATCTCGAGGACTTGCGGCAAGGGCTAGGAATGCCCGGCTACGCCTCGTAATTATCTCGCGGGCACCCTCTAGGTCAACCCGTCTCCACATCACTCGCAATTAAGCTCGCACGGGTACCCCTCAGGGCCGACCCGTCTTTAGTAACATGGCTCAGTGTAAAGTCATAGTAATCATAGTAATTGTGTGTCTAAACATCAAGGGGAAAGCCCGAGGAATCACCCCCGGTGAATTCCACTCGATGTAATCATCAAGGTGAACGTAAGAGGATTCACCCTCGAGGTTCACACTTGAGGGGTTGCACGACAGAGCCGTATCGGAAGTGGTTAAGGAGGAAATCACCCTCGATGACCACGACCGAATAGCTACACTACAGGTTAACATCAGAAGTGTTGTAGAGGTCTCACCCTCGGCACTCAATAGTAACACTGCAGAGTCGAGCAACGAAGGGGCGTGATGTGACGTGAGGTGTCGGGTCCTGGTCTTGATCCGTTGATCGGTCTTCGATAATCTAAGCGGGCGGTCGAGTCAAGTGGGGGTCAGCGATGGGTCTCTAACCAACCTATACTAAGCGGTTTAGGATAAGCGGTAGGTAACAATAGCAGGTTACAATAAGCAGGCTATCAGCGAGAATAGGAGCAAACAATAATAGTAGCAAAATCTAATGCAAGCATGAGAGAATGGAATGGGCGGTATCGGGATGATCAAAGGGGGGGCTTGCCTGGTTGCTCAGACAAGAAGGAGGGGTCGTTGTCGACGTAGTTGATCACGCAATGACATCGTGGCGGTCTCGGGGTCTCTGGAGAGAAGAGGGAAGAAACAGTAAATCTGAGCAAACATATGCACAACATGATTACAAGCGGGGCTAGAGGTATTCTAACGCAGTGCTAGGCTTTACTGGCGATGGGAGAAACATCTGGGAAAGTTTTCCCGGTCCCGGACGTCTATCAGACAGATGAACCAGAGGGGAAAGGTTGAATGTTTGCTATGCTAGGGACGTGTGATAGACGAACGGAGGGCGTATCCGGATTCGCCTCGTCGTTCTGAGCAACTTTCATGTAGAAAACATTTTCATCTGAGCTACGGTTTATTTTCTATTATTTTCCGAAGTTTTATTTATATATAGGAATTAATTTTAATCCAAAAACAAATGCGAAATTGCTAAGTGCACACAGCATCGTGTACAAAAAAGTGTACACAGGTTGACAAGTGGGTCCAGGAGGGGCTGAGTCAAGAGCTCAGTCGATAATCAACAGTTGGTGTTGACTAGTCAAACCGACTGGTGGGGCCATGTGTAAGTGACACATACTTTAATAGTTTTTATTAAAATAAGTTATTGCCTCAGATTAAGTTAGTGGCCTTGGGCCCACGGGTCGATGAGCTGATTAGGGAGTGGGTTAGTGTCGGGGAGGGGTTATCCCCACTAACGAGACGAGGCCAGCCAGGCGAGGCCGGTGGCCGCCCGGCTGGGCTCATGTGAGCACAAGGCGCCCGGCAGCCACGACCTGCGGCCCGGCGGACTAGCAGTAGGGCTAGCCGAGGCGCGGAGGGCGAGCCATGGCCATCGTGCCGCCCGGCGGAGTAGGAGGCGGGTCTGTGACCTCCGGCCGGACGCTGACCACGACTGCTGTGCAGCGAGGGTGGCTGTGGTGGCCGTGGCAGTGGTGCACGGAGGAAGCGAGGCGGCGAGGGGCAAGGCGGGCGAGCAGCTGGGTGGCTGAGGCGAGGCAAGGCGCGGCCAGGCGCTATGTGGGCCTTGATTAGTCGACCGAGGCCGTGGCGCTGCCAGGAGTCTGAGTAAGCGCAACTCTGGCGAGGAAGGTCGAGGCGGTGGCCTCGTCGTGAAACTATGGGGAAAGACGGGATCGGCGCTGCTCACCGAGAGGAGGTCGGTGGTGAGCTCGTCTGAGGCTGGGGTGGATGGGGTGATGCGGATCGGCGAGGCCGCGGCGATGTACAAGATGAAGATGGTGGCGATGGCGAGTGTCGAGCCTTCCCTTCGATTCGGTCCTCGGGATGGGCGAAGTGGACCGTGGCGGTCCTTCAGGCATCTTCTCGCGGGCGAGAGCACGGTGGTCGCGCCATGGCGGCAGCGGGCGGTTTCACGCGGGAGAAGAGAGAGAGAGAGAGAGCGAGGGAAAGGGGAAGTGGGGGCTAGGGTTCGTCCATGGGCGAGGGGAATCGGTGCCATCCTTATCCTCGCTGGGAGACAGCGGATGCTCGACACGCGCCATCCGAGCAATGGACGAGTGTTGTTAGTCCAAAGACGCCCTTGTGAACAGAGATAGGAGAAGGTCTTTGGGGTGGGCTGGGCTGTGTTGTGCACATTGGGCCTAAGTGCACGATGATCCACCTCATCTTTTTATTATCTTTCTGCTCTCAAGCTGTTAGGCACTGTTTCACATTTAATTAAATTCAAAAGAATTTTGTTGCACATGAAACTTATCACATAAATACCTTGCAATGCTTTGGGATCTAACCACAAAGTATAGGGGCATTTTGTAGCGTACAATTAATCCTTTATTTTGAAAGGACCAATTTATTTGATGTTGGAACACTTATAAAATTCCTAGGGATTTATCTGTGAGTCAAATGAAGTTAGTTCCACAAGAAAATGATCTGGGGTATTTATAGAACTATTCGGACATTTTATTTTTATAGTTCGAGGGAAATTAATTTGACTTGTCTTTTAAAAAAATGAATTTAAGGTCGGTTTGGAACAAAGGGAAGATTAGCAAAAATTAATTATGATGACGTGGCACCATTAACAGGAGTTTACTATAGCGTGACACCCGGGGTCTTACACTTGCCGGTAACGAGATTGAACTAGGTATTGAGATACCAATGATCGAATCTCGGGCAAGTAACATATCGATGACAAAGGGAACAACGTATGTTGTTATGCGCTTTGATCGATAAAGATCTTCGTAGAACATGTGGGAGCCAATATGAGCATCCAGGTTCCGCTATTGGTTATTGACCGGAGATGAGTCTCAGTCATGTCTACATAGTTCTCGAACCCGTAGGGTCCGCACGCTTAACGTTCGATGACGATCGATATTATGAGTTTATGTGTTTTGATGTACCGAAGGTAGTTCGGAGTCCCAGATGTGATCGCAGACATGACGAGGAGTCTCAAAATGGTCGAGACATAAAGAATGATATACTGGACGATGTTATTCGGACACCAGATGAGTTCCGGGGGTCACCGGATAAATATCAGAGTGCCAGAAGGGTTATCGGAACCACCGAAGAAGTAATGGGCCTTATTGGGCCTAGAGGAGATAGAGAGGGGCTGCCAAGGCCCCCCCCCCTATGGGCCTAGTCTGAATTGGACTAGGGGGAGGGGTGGCGCCCCCTCCTTCCTTCTCTTTCCCCCTCCTTCCTTCTTCTCCTAGTAGGACTAGGAAAAGGGGGAGTCCTACTCCTACTAGGAGGAGGATTCCTCCCCCCTTGGCTCGCCTATGAGAGCCGGCCGGCCTCCCCCTCCCTCCTTTATATACGTGGGGAAGGGGGCACCCTAGAACACATCAAAGTTGATCTTAGCCGTGTGCGGTGCCCCCCTCCACAGATTTCCACCTCGGTCATATCGTTGTAGTGCTTAGGCGAAGCCCTGCATTGGTAACTTCATCAACACCGTCACCACGCCGTCGTGCTAACGGAACTCTCCCTCGACCTCAGCTGGTTCAAGAGTTCGAGGGACGTCACCGAGCTGAACGTGTGCAGATCACGAAGGTGTCGTGCATTCGGTACTTGATCAGTTGGATCGCGAAGACGTTCGACTACATCAACCGCGTTACTAAACGCTTCCGCTTTCGATCTACGAGGATACGTAGACACACTCTCCCGCTCATCGCTATGCATCACATAGATAGATCTTGCGTGATCGTAGGTAATTTTTTTGAAATACTGTGTTCCCCAACAGTGGCATCCTAGCCAGGTCTATGCGTAGATGTTATATGCACGAGTAGAACACAAAGAGTTGTGGGCGATAATAGTCATACTGCTTACCAACATGTCATACTTTGATTCGGCGGTATTGTTGGATGAAGCGGCTCAGACCGACATTACGCGTACGCTTACGCGAGACTGGTTCTAGCGACGTGCTTCGCACACAGGTGGCTAGTGAGTGTCTGTTTCTCCAACTTTAGTTGAATCGAGTGTGACTGCGCCCGGTCCTTGTTGAAGGTTAAAACAGCACACTTGACGAAAAATCGTTGTGCTTTTGATGCGTAGGTAAGAATGGTTCTTGTTAAGCCCGTAGCAGCCACGTAAAAATTGCAACAACAAAGTAGAGGACGTCTAACTTCTTTTTGCAGGGCATGTTGTGCTGTGATATGGTTAAGAAGTGATGATATAAATTGTTGTATGAGATGATCATGTTTTGTAACAGTTATCGGCAGGAGCCTTATGGTTGTCGCTTTATTGTATGAAATGCAATCGCCATGTAATTGCTTTACTTTATCACTAAGCGGTAGCGATAGTCATGATAGCAATAGTTGGCGAGACGACAACAATGCTTCGATGGAGATCAAGGTGTCAAGCCGGTGACGATGGTGATCATGACGGTGCTTTGGAGATGGAGATCAAAGGCAAAAGATGATGATGATGGCCATATCATATCACTTATATTAATTGCATGTGATGTTTATCCTTTATGCATCTTATTTTGCTTAGTTCGGCGGTAGCATTATAAGATGATCTCTCACTAAATTTCAAGGTACAAGTGTTCTCCCAATTCACAGGGATTCTGGCTCTTCAAGTAATTCATTTTTCCCATCTGCCAAATATGAAGGTCACAACAATTTTTTTGCGAAGTAACTTCTGAATATCGAAACTTAGTTCCCGTCAAGGAAAAAAAGTTCATCATTTTAGTTCAACAGGACCATCATGTCAACTTGCTTGCTCAAGCATCAATCCCAATGTTATGTAATATAAGACATAGAAACTACGTGTTTAAAGATTAAGTTTTCTTTTTTACTTACTCAGGAAAGTTGACATATTCCGCAGAATGTACTACTCATTTTGAATTTTTCTTTACTTTGAATTAAACGCATATTATTTTGTAAAATATTATCCAAACACAAACTCAATAATTCATACGGGAAAAAATTGAGTGAGAAAACACAATTTTGTTAATGTTCTTCAACAAACAAATACTCCCTCCGTCCGGAAATACTTGTCCTTGAAATGGTTGTATCTAGACTTATTTTAGTTATAGATACATCCATTTTATCCATTTCCAGGACAAGTATTTTCGGATGGAGGGAGTAAAAGAAACAGTCAAAAATCACCCGTCATCTTGTTTTTACCACGAACTAAATCCATATAAGAATTAGTGAAACAGTTACTGTACTAAACAACGAAACAGTTATAGTTTACTAAACTGCCAACACCCTTCGTTCCTGGGCGACGTATAGTTCGAACGAAACACCGAAACAGCGAAATAGTTCAGACGCACGAGTGGGCTTCCAACAATACAGCCCACAAAGAATCGACGTAGGCGCCCAAGCTCCTTACGGGCGCGGAAGGCGCCAACGAGGAGGTCTCGTCCATGGGCGCGGATGCGCACGCGGTGGCCATCCGAGGACCCCGAGAACCTACTAGTCACCCCGCGCCCCTCTGAGCGAACCCTAGCCACCATTCCCTTCCCCTCGCGCCGCTTTCGTTCTCCCCGCGACAAGCTGGCACCACCATCGACATGTCCTCTCCATAGGCACGGCCATCGGCCACCCCGCGGTGTCTGCCCATGTCGAGGAGCGTCGCCGCCTTCATCTACGTTGCCTACTGTAACATCCCAAATTTTCAATTTGGAATGTTATACATAGATCATCATTTGCATATCATATTTTATTGCATTTTGGCTCGATCCTAGAAATTTCACGCAACTCAAGGACAAAGGGAGAGAGTTGGAGATTTCGTTATTTTCATATTTGAGTTTTCTCAAATTTTGAAAATAGGATCATTTGATTTTATTTATTTTATCTTCAGTTATTTCTATTATCAAAATATGAGAGAGGGAATAAAATGACTTTCCCAAAATAAAGAAATATTGAAGATTTAATAGAAAAATCAAATAAGATTTTTATTTGGAGTTTATCGCTATTTTATTTGAATTTAGGAAAAAGCGCATTTTTAAAAATTGCATTTAGGCCCCAAATAAATGTTCTTCTTGTCCGGCTTGATTTTAGAAGCCGGGGAAAATTTATTTCGGGATTTTTGGAGTCCGTTTAGTATTTCTTTCGTTAGTTTTTCTGCGCGTAATTATTTAAAAAAACGAACCGACCTACCGGGCCGTATCCGCCTGGGACTCTAGGCCCGGCCGGCCTTATAAGCCGGGGAGGCCACCCATGACCCCCTCAACCCTAGCAGCGCCGAGCCCCGCCGCCCCCGCCCACCATTGCCCGACCCAGCCCGCCGCCGCGCTTCGTCGCCGCCGTCGTCGCCGACCACCGCCGCCCTCGCCGGAGCCAGCCGCCGCCGGAGGTAGCCACCGGATCCGCCGCCGGTTTTCGCCGGTTAACCGCTGGTTTTTTAGAACCGCGGTTTATTTTTTTAGATCCGTTTTTTTATTAGATCGGTTTTTTTTGGTTTAGGTTAATTAGCGAGCGTTCGCTCGTTTGTTCGTTTTAACGAACGCGTTCATCGTTTAGATCCAGATAAAGAACGTTCGTTCGTTAATCTGTTCGTCGTTTTTCTTTTTCTCGGATTTATTCCGCGATTTTTCTGATCGCGATTTCTGATCCGATTTTCGTTTTAGTATAACTTTTCGCTCGTTTATCGGAATCAGGCGATTCAACCACCTAGAGTTTCTTCTCGAAACCCTCTTTCTCAATAATCAACTCAAACAAATTTTTGTCTCTGTAAAATTTAACTTAGGTCCAAATTACTAAACGAAGCTTGTTTCTTTCGCCGTTTGACTTTCGTTGCTTCTTTCGATTTGATTCTTTTTGTAAACCGGAGTTCTTAAGTTGAACTTTCTAGTTAGATCTTTTATTTGAGTTTTACCTGTGCATTAGATGAGTACTCATTGCTTGTTTGTTTGTTAGCGATAGAGTACCCGGAGTGCGCCGCTTGCTACTTTGAATCGCTAGGTTTCGTGGATCATCAGCAAGGCAAGTAACACTTTGATCATATCCCTTTTCATACCCAGTTTTTATGCATTAGATCAATCCTCAAACATTTCATGATTAGGATCTAATTAAACTGTGGGTTTTGGGAAAGTAGTTGAGGTAGTACCTATTACCTGTTTTGTTATCAAACCCTTGGGAGTTACTTCTACGTTTGCTTATATTGCCATGCTATGCTAGTAGACGTGGATTGGGTGAGTGTATCCATGACAGATGTGAGATTGATATTTAATGGTTTATTTAAGGTGGCAACTTAAACACACATCTGGGTGGATTGAGGTACTGGGTATTCGAGATTACTGTTTCTTTTGGACCGCCACCCAGGACTCGGAGGGATCATGAGATTATTCATGCTAGAAACTTCTGTGTGCAGCCACAAGCTACTATGGGCTCTAGCATAGTTTACTAAGTCGTGTGAACTCTTACAGTGGTAGACTAGCTGATGTAGGGGATGTAGGTTGGTACGGTCTACCCGTTCGTAAGGTGCTAGCGCTTCTGAAAGACTATGTCTCGGTCATCCGTTTCTCAAACACCATGTAGTGCGAGAATCCCAGCGGAGGAGATCGAGTCTTGTGGGGAAAAGTGCACAAACCTCTGCAGAGTGTATCAAACTAATCATGGTTAGCCGTGTCCCCGATTATGGATGTTTTGAGTATCTAGTACTTGGATATCATGTGAATCTCATCATGTTACTTTAATTAATATTGTTGGGTTTTAAGATGATGCTTAATTGGGATTGAGAATGCTGTCAACCATTCTCAATGTTTAACAACCACCATGATAGTTAAATGAAATTTATTCCTTTGCAGTATGGAAAAATTGGCTTTACGCAAAATTGTAACCATAGAGCTTTCCACCAGCCATATATGCATGTAGTATAGCATTACTCTTTCATATTACTCTCTATGTGTTACATTGCCAGCATATTCCATGTGCTGACCCGTTCTCGAGTTGCAACATTCATGTTGCAGACTTTTCAGACGACGAGTAAGGTGCCTTAGGTCGTGGTTCTATACTCAGTGATGTCGTTGGAGTTGATGGACTCGCTTATCTTCCAAGTCTTCCGCTGTTATCGTTATTAGATGGCCTTAAGCCATATTTATTTGTAATAAGTTCTCTTTTGAGACATTCGATGTAATAAGAGTGTGATTGCTACTCTGTTATAAATCCTTCGAGTATTGTGCGTGTCAGCATTACTGATCCAGGGATGACACTAATGCACAGAGATCGGACTGTTTGAGGTCTGGTCGCTACAAGATTGTATTAGAGCACATGCTGACTGTAGGACAGGACCACTAAGCTACAGCCCTAGATCACTACTCTTTCTTCTCATTTCTGACTCCTCATCTTTTCTACTCTTTTAGGATGGTGGATGCAAGGAACAAGTTCACGCAACCGGATGAAGATACACCCTTTGGATGTCACTTGAAGGAAGTCACTAGATACCTGAACATCGGAGTACCAAGCTTCACTGGGACCTACAACGCCACTTTACCTGAAGAGGAGCGCTGGATGATTCAAGTTCAAGTTCCAGGAAGGACGTTCGCGCCAGTCACGGAGCCCATAGAGTTTTCCTTTGATGCACCAACCTGGAATCTAGAAAGAGCATGGCAGCCCACATCACCATAGGACGTATTGGAGAAGTTTACCGCAATGATCTCAAGGATACTATCTACCAGATTTGTGGGCGCCGAGATGAGCAATGGGAGATGATCAGCACCAGGAAGGATAGATCAATCGCAGCTTTTATCCAGAGTTAAACCAGCACATCCGACGCCAGAGAACCGGATGTCTTGCGCGCAGCATGGAGGATCTCTGAAGGCCTTGACCAAGATCACGGAGCTAGAGGAAGAACTCAAGGCTACACGTGAAGATTACATGGAGGAAATTGAAGTGCTAGTGGAGAAGAATGACGACTTAACCAGGAAGCTAGGAGTTTTCATGGGAGACCCCGCACCAGGCAGAGAGGACGACGATTCCACTTGCCCGAATAACTATATCATCATCGACGACACCGACTCGGACCCCGACAACAGCGATGATGATTATGTTGATGAAGCTGGAGCGGATATCATGGAGTCTTCATCGGAGTTCTTTTTCTAGTTGACCACCATACCAGTAGTAGTATTTCCCCCATGTATCTAGTTTAGTCCAAGCACTTTCGTAACGATAGATAGACCGTTGTATACCTTTGTTTGATTTGATTGGAGTGATATTGATTGAATTTGTCTCATGTGCATATGGGTAGTGTTTTCTCACTAGACCTCATTCTATTCTATTTTCTCATCTTCTCTAAAACCCTCAGATGCCTCCGAGATGCGACACGGGATTTGTCTTCCCACCGGAGATCACTCAGTTGATTCAGCAGCAGAATGCTTTGATTCAAACACTAGTACAGAAGCAAGGCAACAACAACAACAACAACAACAACAACAACCCACCACCACCACCACCTGTTGACCATTTTACTCGTTTCTTGAGGCTAAATCCGCCGGTGTTTTCCAGTAACACGAGTCGATTGTTGCAGATGATTGGCTCCGCAAGGTTGGAAGGGAACTGGCCACTGCAGGATGCACAGATGAGAGAGAGTGCGTTTTGCCGCACATCAGCTTGATGGACCCGCAACATCATGGTGGGAGAATTACACAGCCACACATACTATTGACACTGTCACATGGGATTAGTTTCAGCAAGCTTTCCGTACTGCCCACGTTTCAGCAGGAGCTATGGCCATGAAGAAGCATGAGTTTCGCAACTTACGCCAAGGAGGACGCACTGTAAGCCAGTATGTGGAGGATTTTAGCAAGTTAGCACGTTATGCCCCGGATGACGTTGCTATAGATGCAGCTAAGCAGGAGAAGTTCCTGGAAGGGCTTAATGATGAGCTGAGCATGCAGTTGATGGTAGCAACTTTCCACAACTACCAGGAGTTGGTAGATCGTGCTCTTATGATTGAAGGGAAGCAGCAACAGATTGAAAACCGCAAGCGGAAGTATGATCAAGGGAAGTACAATTCTGGAGCTCAGCAGAAGCTACGCTTTACCCCGAAACCGAGAGGACAATTTCAGCATACCCATGGAGGAGGTAGCTCGCACAATCATAATGGTTACAAGAATGGAAACGGGAATGGAGGAAGCAACGGACAAAACCGCACCAACCCGTCAACCCCAGCCAAGAGAGACCTGAGCCAAGTCACTTTCTTTAAGTGTCAGAAGACTGGGCATTATGCCAATGAATGTCCCGAAGCCCAGAATGGAAATGGCAATGGAAGCTCAGGGAAGAAGCCGAACCCTTTCAACAGGGGACAGGTGAACCACGTTACCGTGGAGGAGGTTGAAGCTCAGCCAGATGCAGTAATAGGTAAGTTTTTGGTTAAGACATTTACTGCAGTTTTTTTTATAATACTGGTGCATCGCATTCATACATATCAAAGGGATTTGTGGATAAGTATAAATTGCCAACCCAAGCCCTTAGGTCACCCATGTTAGTAACCTCGCCTGGAGCAGAATATATGGCTAGTCTATGGTGTGATCGATTACCATTAAGGATTGGTAACTACGTGTTTCCCTCGGACCTAATAGTATTGGAATCGCAAGGATTGGATGTGATATTAGGCATGGATTGGTTATCGAAGTATGGAGGGAACATTGAATGCGCTAGTAAGATGATTTTGATTACAACACCAGAAGGAAGAAGGATCAAGTATGTATCACGGCATGAGCCGAGGAGGACACAAGTAAATTCCTTATCAGGAGGAAGTACCAGTGGTGAAGGATTACCCGGACGTGTTTCCAGAAGAGTTGCCAGGCATGCCACCGGATAGAGACATTGAGTTCTTGATTGAGCTTTTGCCAGGCACAGGGCCGATATCTAAGAGACCGTACTGGATGCCCGCACAAGATTTGGAAGAAATTAAGAAGCAGATTAAGGAGTTACTGGATAAAGGTTTTATTCGCCCAAGTTCTTCACCTTGGGGATCGCCAGTACTTCTAGTGGAGAATAAGGATGGATCATTGAGAATGGTTGTTGATTATCGAGGATTGAATGAAGTAACAATTAAGAATAAGTACTCGTTGCCGATGATCAACGACTTGTTTGACCAATTGCAAGGAGCTAAGGTATTTTCCAAGATCGATTTGCGATCAGGATACCATTAGTTAAAGATTCGGGAGCAGGATATACCCAAGACGGCTTTTACCACCAGGTACGGGCTGTATGAGTCTACCGTTATGTCATTTGGTCTGACTAACGCACCTGCCTATTTCATGAACATGATGAACAAGGTGTTTATGGAGTTTTTGGATAAGTTCGTCATGGTGTTCATTGATGATATTTTGGTTTACTTGAAGAACGAAGAAGAGCATAAGGAGCATTTGCATTTAGTACTTGAGAAGCTCAGAGAACATCAGTTATATGCCAAGTTCAGCAAATGTGAGTTTTGGTTAAAGGAAGTTGGATTCCTCGGACACATTATATCCGGAGAAGGTATAGCAGTAGATCCCACCAAGGTTGTCCTTTGTGACAAGCGGGAAGCACCAACGACAGTTGGAGAGATCCGAGTTTTCTTGGACTGGCAGGATACTACCGGAGATTCATTGAGAATTTTTCAAAGATTGCGGAGCCTATGACGGAGTTGTTAAAGAAGGATACCAAGTTCAATTGGACTGAAGAATGTGAGGCTAGTTTCGAAGAGTTGAAGAAACGTTTGGTTACATCACCAGTGTTGATTCTGCCAGATCAGCGCAAGGATTATGAGGTGTATTGCGACGCTTCACGTCATGGACTTGGAGCAGTACTTATGCAGGAGGGAAGAGTTGTTTCGTATGCTTCACGACAACTGAAACCTCATGAGTTGAATTATGCCACACATGATTTGGAGTTAGCAGCCGTAGTACACGCATTGAAGACTTGGAGACATTTTCTCATTGGAAACCACTATGAGGTGTACATGGATCACAAGAGTTTGAAATACATCTTCACGCAGAAGGAGTTGAATCTCAGGCAAAGGAGATGGTTGGAGCTCATCAAGGATTATGATATGAGATTGCATTATCACCCCGGAAAGGCTAACGTAGTAGCAGATGCGTTGAGCCGCAAGAGCCACGTCAACACACTAATGACCGGAGGTTTACCAAAGGAGTTAGCCGACGAATTTTGAGAGCTATGTTTAGAGATAGTTCCGAGAGGCTATGTAGCAGCATTGGAGATACAGTCTACTTTGATGGATAAGATCAGAGAAGCTCAGAAAACTAACAAGGAGATTGCCTCTATAAAGGAGAAAATGAGCAAGGGAAAAGCTAAGGGATTTCGTGAGGATGAGCACGATACCTTATGGTTTGAGGACCGCGTTTATGTGACTAATGATCCGGAGATCAGGAAGTTGATTTTGCAAGAGGCCCATGATTCGCCGTACTCGATTCACCCAGGAAATACCAAGATGTATTTGGATTTGAAGGATACATCCTGGTGGACTGGAATGAAGAAGGATATTTTGGAGTTTGTAGCAGTTTGTGATGTATGTCAGAGAGTGAAGGCGGAGCATCAGAAGCCAGCAGGATTGTTACAGCCATTGCCGATACCCGAATGGAAGTGGGAAAAGTTAGGCATGGATTGTATCACTGGATTGCCCAGGACTCGTTCAGGCTATGACTCGATTTGGGTTGTAGTTGATCGCTTGACGAAGGTAGCACATTTCATCCCAGTGAAGACCACTTACAGCAGTGCTAAGTTGGTTAAGATATATATGACCAGGATCGTATGTCTGCATGGAGTTCCGAGGAGTATCGTATCAGATATAGGAACCAAGTTTACTTCAAAGTTCTGGAATCAGTTGCACGAAACTTTGGGTACCAGGCTAGAGTTTAGTACAGCTTTTCATCCGCAGACAGATGGACAGACCGAGAGAGTCAATCAGATTTTGGAGGATATGCTGAGAGCTTGTGCACTAGATTATGGATCTAGTTGGGGACGACAATTTGTCGTATGCAGAGTTCTCTTACAACAACAGTTATCAATCCAGTTTGAAGATGGCCCCTTTCGAAGCCTTGTACGGAAGGAGGTGCAGAACCCCGCAGTTGTGGGATGAAGTTGGAGACCGGCAATTGTTTGGACCAGATTTGATTAAGAGTGCGAGCGAAAGGTGAAGTTGATTCGCGATAGGCTCAAGGTAGCCCAATCTAGGCAGAAGAGCTATGCGGACTCTAAACGCAAGGAGACAGTTTTTGAAGTCGGAGATAGAATCTATCTTCGAGTATCTCCACTTCGAGGAGTTAAGTGCTTTGGAGTTAAAGGAAAATTAGTGCCACGTTTTGTGGGGCCATACAGAGTTTTGGAGCGCATGGGAGAAGTTGCTTACAAGTTGGAATTGCCCGAAGGATTGTCAGGAGTTCACGACGTATTCCACGTTTCCAAGTTGAAGAAGTGCCACGCAGAGATGGCTGATATACCTCTGAGAGATACTGCACCACTGGAAGCGATTCCGTTGGGTAATGATTTGACCTACAAGGAGAAACCAGTCAAAATTCTCAAGTATGCCTGCCGAGTCACCCGCAGTAAGGTTATTAAGTTTTGCAAAGTCCAGTGGAGCCACCACACTGAGGATGAAGCCACCTGGGAGCGAGAGGAAGATCTGCTGAAGGACCACCCTCACCTATTTTCTAGCCAACCCGAATCTTGAGGGCGAGATTCATCTTAAGGGGGGTAGGTTTGTAACATCCCAAATTTTCAATTTGGAATGTTATACATAGATCATCATTTGCATATCATATTTTATTGCATTTTGGCTCGATCCTAGAAATTTCACGCAACTCAAGGACCCACGGAGAGAGTTGGAGATTTCGTTATTTTCATATTTGAGTTTTCTCAAATTTTGAAAATAGGATCATTTGATTTTATTTATTTTATCTTCAGTTATTTCTATTATCAAAATATGAGAGAGGGAATAAAATGACTTTGCCAAAATAAAGAAATATTGAAGATTTAATAAAAAATCAAATAAGATTTTTATTTGGAGTTTATCGCTATTTTATTTGAATTTAGGAAAATGCGCGTTTTCCAAAATTGCATTTAGGCCCCAAATAAATGTTCTTCTTGTCCAGCTTGATTTTAGAAGCCGGGGAAAATTTATTTCAGGATTTTTAGAGTTCGTTTAGTATTTATTTCGTTAGTTTTTTTGCGCGTAATTATTAAAAAAATGAACCGACCTACCGGGCCGTGTCCGCCTGGGACTCTAGGCCCGGCCGGCCTTATAAGCGGGGGAGGCCACCCCAGCCCACCTCGAACCCTAGCGGCGCCCGAGCCCTCATGATCGCCGCCACCGCCGCCGCCTGCTCGTCGCCGCCGACCACCGCCGCCCTCGCCGAGCCCGCCACCGCCGAAGGTAGCCACCGGATCCGCCGCCGGTTTTTGCCGGTTAACCGCCGATATTTTTAGAACCACGGTTTATTTTTTTACATCAGTTTTTTATTAGATCGGTTTTTTCCGGTTTAGGTTAATTAGCGAGCGTTCGCTTGTTCGTTCGTTTTAACGAACGCGTTCATCGTTTAGATCCAGATAACGAACGTTCATTCGTTAATCTGTTCGTCGTTTTTCTTTTTCTCGGATTTATTCCGTGATTTTTCTGATCGCGATTTCTGATCCGATTTTTGTTTTAGTATAACTTTTCGCTCGTGTATCGGAATCAGGCGATTCAAGCGCCTAGAGTTTCGTCTCGAAACCCTCTTCACGAATAATCAACTCAAACAAGTTTTTGTGTCTGTAAAATTTAACTTAGGTCCAGATTAGTAAATGAAGCTTGTTTCTTTCGCAGTTTGACTTTCGTTGCTTCATTCGATTTGATTCTTTTTGTAAACCGGAGTTCTTAAGTTGAACTTTCTGGTTAGATCTTTTATTTGAGTTTTACCTGTGCATTAGATGAGTACTCATTGCTTGTTTGTTTGTTTGCGATAGAGTACCCGGAGTGTGCTGCTTGCTACTTTGAATCGCTGGGTTTCGCGGATCATCAGCAAGGCAAGTAACACTTTGATCATATCCCTTTTCATACCCAGTTTTTATGCATTAGATCAATCCTCAAACATTTCATGATTAGGATCTAATTAAACTATGGGTTTTGGGAAAGTAGTTGAGGTAGTACCTATTACCTGTTTTGTTATCAAACCCTTGGGAGTTACTTCTACGTTTGCTTTTATTGCCATGCTATGCTAGTAGACGTGGACTGGGTGAGTGTATCAATGACACATGTGAGATTGATATTTAATGGTTTATTTAAGGTGGCAACTTAAACACACATCTAGGTGGATTGAGGTACCTGGGTATTCCAGGATTGCATGTTTCTTTTTGGATCGCCACCCAGGCTCAAAGGGATCATGAGATTATTCATGCTAGAAACTTCCGTGTGCAGCCACAAGCTACTATGGGCTCTAGCATAGTTGACTAAGTCGTGCGAACTCTTACAGTGGTAGACTAGCTGATGGAGGGGATGTAGGTTGGTACGGTCTACCCGTTCGTAAGGTGCTAGCTCTTTTGAAAGACTATGTCTCGGTCATCTGTTTCTCAAACACCATGTAGTGCGAGAATCACAGCGGAGGAGATCGAGTCTTGTGGGGAAAAGTGCACAAACCTCTGCAGAGTGTATCAAACTAATCATGGTTAGTCGTGTCCCTGGTTATGGACGTTTTGAGTATCTAGTACTTGGATATCATGTGAATCTCATCATGTTACTTTAATTAATATTGTTGGGTTTTAATGATGATGCTTAATTGGGATTGAGAATGTTGTCAACCATTCTCAATGTTTAACAACCACCATGATAGTTAAATGAAAGTTATTCCTTTGCAGTAGAGAAAAATTGGCTTTACGCAAAATTGTAACCATAGAGCTTTCCACCAGCCATATATGCATGTAGTATAGCATTACTCTTTCATATTACCCTCTATGTGTTACATTGCCAGCATATTCCATGTGCTGACCCGTTCTCCGGCTGCAACATTCATGTTGCAGACTTTTCAGACGACGAGTGAGGTGCCTTAGGTCGTGGTTCTATACTCAGTTATGCCGTTGGAGTTGATGGACTCACTTATCTTCCAAGCCTTCCGCTGTTATCGTTATTAGATGGCCTTAAGCCATATTTATTTGTAATAAGTTCTCTTGAGACATTCGATGTAATAAAGTGTGATTGCTACTCTGTTATAAATCCTTCGAGTACTGTGCGTGTCAGCATTACTGATCCAGGGATGACACTGATGCACAGAGATCAGACTGTTTGAGGTCTGGTCGCTACACCTACCTCTTCAGATCGGAGTCGTGGAGCCGCACGGACGCCGCACACGTCATCTTCTTCACCTGCGGCCACCGAGACCTCAACCGCCGATTCCCGGCTGTCGCTACCTCACAGTCTTCCCCGAGCCTCCCCTGCAACACTGTGAGCGGCCTCCTCCTCTCCCCCTCCTCGATTCAACGTCGTAGGTCGCCGTCCGCGCCGTCCGTACTTCTGACCGTGGTCGCGGTCATCGCGCGTTCACTGCGCCCGATCTCGCCCGCGCTTCGCCCACATCGCGCGCCTCGCTCGCCGCTTCGCCCGCCTTCTGCGTTGCTTTCTGCTTGCTTGCGCCCACCGCTTCTTCTTTGTCATCTTTGCTCACTTGACCGCGTCCGCCATGCCACTATTCCCGGCTCGCCTCGCGCCTACACAGCTGCACCCGTGCCCCACGCCAGATCTGCCCGCCACCGCCCCTGCTGCTACTCCTCCTTACCGCTACCACTCTTCCCTACGGCCGCTGCTAGCTGCTGCTGACACATCGTGGCCACGCCATGGCCATGGCCATGTGCGTGTGTGTGCTTGTGTGTGATTCACGGCCACACAATGGACGAGCCATGCCAAATTTGATTAGGGGCTTATTTGATGTTCAGCTCTAAGCCTAGCACAAAACACCCACTGATAGTTAGTCCCCACCACTAAATAATCCCTAGTTAAAGTTATGTGCAAATGACACGTGGGACCCATGCACTATTCCAAATGATAAGGCTTAACTAGCTAAGTCAATGACAAGTGGGTCGTCTGCTAAACTAATCTAAACAATTAAATCTGTTAACAACTCAGTCAATGACAGGCAGGACCCGCCGACCCACCGCACTGTTCACATTTGACCAGTCAACTGTTGACTGCTGAGTCAACAATTGACCTGGCCCACCTGTCAGCCCCTTTGTCCTCTTGCTGGGTACACTTTCGGTTGCATCTAGCCTTTTCCGTTTAATATATTGTTCGAATAAAAATAAATCCCGTAATTTAGAAATTATTTAAAATTTTGAAAAATCATAGAAAAATATCGGTAACTCCGATGAAAAAGTTTTATACATGAAAGTTGCTTAGAATGACGAGACGAATCCAAATACGCAACCTGTTCGTCTGCCACACGTCCCTAGCATAGAAAACCTACAACCGTCCCCCTTCGATTCATCTCTCCGAAAATGCCTAACACTGGGGAAACACTCCCGGATGATTTTCCCCATTTGCCGGTATCGTGTAGCACCGCGTTAGATTACCCCTAGAGCTGCTTATTGTCTTGTCATGCATAGTATTGCACTTGTTTACTCTGTATTTATTGTTTCTTCCTGCTCTTCTCTTCGGTAGACCTCGAGCCCGCTGCTGATGCCACTGTGATCGACTACGTCGACGACGACCCTTCTTCCCTTTCAGCGGAGCTTCCAGGCAAGCCCCCCTTTGATCATCTCGATATCACCCATTTCATTCTCTCATGCTTGCATTAGATTTTGCTACTGTAGTTGATTGCTCCTATTCTGATGCATAGCCTGCTTTTGTAACCTGCTCATTGTACCTTACCTGCTTATCCTAAACTGCTTAGTATAGGTTGGTTGGTGATCCATCAGTGACCCCCCCCCACCTTGTCCTGTTGCCCCTGCTTCATCATCGACGACTCGATCAACGTGATCGACGACCGGAGCCCGACACCTCACATCACATCACGCCCCTTTTGTTGCTCGACTCTACAGAGCTACTATCTAGTGCCGAGGGTGATACCTCACAACGCACTCCTGATGACAACTCTGTAGTGTAGCTATTCGGTCGTGGTCAACGAGGGTGGTTCCTCCTTCACCATTCTTGATACGGCTCTGTCATGCAACACCTGAAGTGTGAACCTCGAGGATGGTTCCTCACATGTTCACCTTGATGATTACATCGAGTGGAATCCATCAAAGGTGATTCCTCGGGTTTTCCCCTTGATGTTTGGACACACGGTTACCTTGACTTTACTTGAGACCATTGTTGAAGTCGGGTCGGCCCTGAGGGGTACCCACGAGTTGATGTGAAAGTCGGGCGGGCCCGTAGAGCACCCGCGAGTTTTCTACATGGCACGGCCGGGCAGTCTGAGCCCTTGCCGTAAGTCCATGATACGGGGCGACGGGGTCACATTATCGTGAGTCTCTGCTCGTCTCCGCGAGCCCCCAATGCACTAGCAGGTTTGGGTATTTGTTCTGAGTTGGCCTCTGGCCTTTACGCACTAACTGTCGATGTCAAAACCGGCGGATCTCGGGTAGGGGGTCCCGAACTGTGCATCTAAGGCGGATGGTAACAGGAGGCGGGGGACACAATATTTACCCAGGTTCGGGCCCTCTCGATGGAGGTAATACCCTACTTCCTGCTTGATTGATCTTGATGATATGAGTATTACAAGAGTTGATCTACCTCGGGACCGTAGAGGCTAAACCCTAGAAGCTAGCCTATGATTATGATTGTACTTGTCCTACGGACTAAACCCTCCGGTTTATATAGACACGGAGGGGGCTAGGGTTACCCAGAGTCGGTTACAAGGGAGGAGATCTACACATCCGAATTGCCAAGCTTGCCTTCCATGCAAAGGAGAGTCCCACCCGGACACGGGACGAAGTCTTCAATCTTGTATCTTCATAGTCCAACAGTCCGGCCAAAGTATAGTCCAGCGGTCAGGGACCCCTAATCCAGAGTCCTCAAGAGGCCCCTGAACCAGGCTTCAATGATGATGAGTCCGGCGCGCAGATTGTCTTCGGCATTGCAAGGCGGTTTCCTCCTCCGAATACTCCATAGAAGATTTTGAACACAAGGATCGTGTCCGGCTCTGCAAAACAAATTCCACATACCACCGTAGAGAGTACAATATCCCACAAATCTAATCTGCCGACAAATTTCATAGCGTGACATCACGCCATGGCCCGGTCATTATTCGAACGGTGTTTCACAACCAGCTACCGCACGTATTGCGAGGCGGTTTTCCTGGCACGTCTTGTCGAAGCAGAGATCGTGTCCCCTTATCACGGGATTCTCATCAATACGGGTGTGGGTAACCCAACCGCGCCATCAATCACGGCGCTTGGGGAATAAGCGAGTTTACCAGGCAAGTGGGGAGGCGCAGAATCCATGTTGCCTTTATAAGGGGATAAGGACTCCCTTTCGCACCCACGCTTTCTTCTTCCCGATCCATTCCCCTTCGCTCGAGCTCCAGCGCCCGAGCGTTCGTTTTCTCCGCCCACAAAGGCCTTCCTAAAATGTCCGGATCCAGAGCAGGAGGCAAATGGATGGCCTCTACCGTCCGGGAGAAGGATATCAAAAATCTTCGGGAGACCGGGTACCTGGCCAAGAAAATCAACCACCGTCTCCCGACGGCGGGACAGATCGTCCCTACTCCGGAACCCCACGAGAGGGTTGTATTCCTCCCTCATTTTGTCCGCGGGCTAGGGTTTCCCCTCCACCCGTTCGTTCGCGGCATCATGTATTATTACGGGATAGATTTTCATGATATATCCCCCAATTCCTTCCTCAACATCTTGACATTCATCGTCGTGTGCGAGGCTTTTCTCCGCATCTCGCCACACTTCGGCTTATGGATGAAGATCTTTAATGTGAAGCCCAAGGTAGTGAGCGGCGAGCACGCCAAGTGCGGGGGCGCTATGGTGAGCAAGATGCCCAATGTCACATGGCCAACAGGTACTTTTAATGATTCCTTCAAAGAGTGGCAACAACAGTGGTTCTACATCATTTGAACCACGCTGCACGGAATGGGCCGCTTCTCGAAGTTCGATCCAAGCCCCTCTGCGGCTTCGTCCCGCCCAAGAAGGGCTGAATCGTCTTCGTCCGACGAACTGTCGGTGCTCCAGACGCGCGTTAAAGATATGGAAGACAAGAATATCAAACTTGTCAATGTAGTCCAGGTGATGTTAGTTCGCCGGATCCTGCCTTGTCAACACCGGACTTGCAATCTATGGGAATTCGGTTCGGCCAAGCACCAGACCCTGCGAGAGCTCTTTGGCTCCTCGCACAAAGACGTCTGGAAGGTGCTTTTTAAATCCGGCAAATCATGGCCAGACTCAGCCGAGGACCGCGGGTACCAACTGTCCCGCCCTGCAAGCTCGGTAAGTCATTATACGTTTTATCCGCATAACCCAAGGGAAATGATTGTTGTGTTTTCCACAACTCTCCTAGGGCTGGACGAAGAAGGCGGAGCGGATCCACTGTCCGGCCCCGCTACCTGAAGAACCGGCCGACCCACTTCTGACGAAGATGCTGGTCCCTGCGCCTTACAAGGAACCAAAGAACAAGACCAAGAAGGAGGCCAAAAAGACCTGGGGCGGCCTTCGTCGCCGCGACACTTCGGACACAATATCTGAAGGCTCCAACGCCCGTTCTGCCTCCGAAGAGGACGACGAGGAGGAGGAAGACGAATCCCCGGCGGGGGGAAGAAATAAGAGGACGGCCTCCATACACTTGGAGGCCGAGTCGCCTAAAAGGGGAAAAACTCCTCTTCCGGAAGAGTCCACTGTCGCCGCCAACAGCAGCCCGGCGTGGGATCCCAGGGCCCAGCCCCTGGTGAACTCGTGAGTATATAAAATCCGAACACGTTTATGCGTCCAGGCTCATCATGGCATAATATTTTAACATGAGCCATATTTTTTGTAGTCCGGCGAGGTCCCGCACCGAACAATCCTCATCAGAGGATTTGCTGAGATTGGATGCTATGGAGAGCGGGACGCCCCCGAGGGCCCCTTCCCCCAAATATGTGAATAACACCGAGACTTCGTCCCAGAAGGACCCCGGCCAAGGAGGGGGGAAAAGATCGTGAAGGCGGCGCCTGGAGGTCAAACTTCAAGGGCCGGAGACATGGGGGAGAAGATTCCCATGGGAGTCAACGGCGGGGGCCATCTTAAATTTGGCCCTCAGCCGAACGCAATTTCGGAGACCAATACGGCTCCATAATCAAGCAGGCGGCCTCCCTCGGCTGGAGGGGGCGTGCCTGTTCCACTGGCAACCTCTGTCCAACCAGAGGTGCCGGATACTTTTTTGGCGGCGCTGAAGAGCGCCTCCATCGTCGATGAACACCGTGCCCTTATGGGTGCGGTGATTGAGAAGATTCAGTCTGCTGAGAGTGGAGTGAATGAAGCCTGTATCAGCCTTATAAGAGGCTTTGAGGTATGTTTTATGAGGTTTCGAAGAGGGTCATAGTAGCCCCTGATACACCGTTCGATGAAAGAAAGAACCGGACAGAGGATCAAATTTATGTTCGCAGGAAGACTCACTTGATGACATCTATCTCTCTTCTTTTATAAGCAAAGGCTCGCAACGCTGCCGCCTCTCATCTTCTTGGAGGTCTCCGGACTGAATCAAAAACCGGAGCGGGCCAAAGAAGAACTTGGCCGCTTGAAAAGGCAGTTGGAAGATAAACAAGGTATGTGCAAGCCTTGTTCGCGTTCAGTGTGAACGAATTTCCAGTATGATAAAATATGTTTCATGATTTGCGCCAGCGGCGATGACCGAAGTTGAGTCTCTGAGGAAGGCTGTTGCCGAGGCCGAGGAAAAGGCAGCCGCGGAGCAGGCCCTTCGTGAGAAGCACGAGGCCAGGGTTATTGAAGCTGAGCAGGAGCTTCAAGAGGCCGTGAAGAAATGCGAGACCTTGGAGTAGAGTTTAACAGAGAAAGAAACTGAACTCGCCAGGGCTCATCAGGCCGCGCGCGATGCCCGGGGGGAAACCCAGGGCGCCCTGCAGGAGATCCAAGAGGCAAGGAAGATCGCGGCGAGTAAGGCTTTTTTCCATGTAAAGAAAGTATTTGAGGAGAAAATCATGTTTCTAATTTTGAGTTCGGATTTCTCCAGGGGTATTTGCGGAACTGCCCCGCAGCATATCGGATGCCGCCCAATTCTACTGAGCCGAAGAAAGGAACACTGAGGATAAGCTCTTCTGGTCACAGTATTTGGCACCGAATTATCCGGTGCCTTTTGCCGATCAACTGAAACAGCTGATCGAACTGCATAGGGTGGCCGAACTAGCCATGAAGGATTTGATTATCTGGCTATGGCCCGCCGAGCCGATTCCAAGCAGCTACTTCAGGCTCGTGAAGCGGCTCGTGAGTGCCTGCCCTCGACTTGACGTCGTCAAACGGTCGGTGTGCATAGAGGGTGCACGAATGGCCTTCGCCCGCGCAAAGGTGCACTGGGGGAAGATGGATGCCGAAAAGCTGATAACCGAGGGACCGCCAGAGGGAAAGGAGCATCGCAAGTCCAATTATATTATGAAAGTGTCTCGAAGGATCCTGCCTTATTGGCGAGCAATGCACCAAGGACATTATGTTTCCATGAATACAATCATGCTGTCCTTTGTAATGTTGAACAAGGTCATTTCTATTATTTATTGTCCATTATAAAGTTTATCCTCCCATGCGGCCGCTTTATATATTAATCACGAGAGTTGGCGGTTGTTAATTCTCGCCCCACGTAAGAAGTGCAGGGGTGTTCGGATAAACCTCGATCACTCTTTATCCCAGTTTTGGGTCCTTCGAAGGAGGTTTTCAGCACAACAAACCAGGCAATCAGACTATAGGGCTTTATCACTCTCACTTAGCCATAGGAGCTTTAGGAAAGGTAGGTAGGCGCAGCCCCTGGTGTTCGGAAGACCGCGCGAGGGGCTCTATAAGCACCTGATCGAAAAAAAGCGATGCATCGCCTGCGCATTGGTTATGGCATTATGCGGAGAAATCTTAAAGATTTTACAACCTCTCGAACAGCCGACCAGCTCTCGCCAGATCATGACAGCCAGTTTTCGACTTTCTCATCGAGGTGCTCGCCCGTAAGAACCGGGACACAATCGCAGTAGTTCTCCCTGTGCCGCCTTAGACGATATAGCGGAACGTAAGGCAGCAAAACATGGGAGCCGGGCAAACCCAACATTTGACCCAAGACATGATTCGGAGCTGATGCATATAATGTTATAAGTTCGGTGTGCCGAACTTCCATGAAGGCGTTCGGACTTTATTGCCGTATTATGGGTAAAACGAAGCCCCTGGCATTTTTAAGGCATATCGCAGTGTACGAATGCCATTTGACAAAAGAATTTCAATAAGAAATAACAGCAGATAAGTGTCATATAAATCCACATGTTGTATTTGAATAGTACGTCGATGCGTATGAGTATAGGTAAACAAAAGATATGACTGTGGAACCTGCTGAGACTAGGGGGGGAGGAAGCTGTGTGTTGATCCGGAGTATAGTCGGATGGTCATTGTGGGGAATATCTAAGGATTCCCTTGCGCGTTCGAGTTGCTTCCATATCGCCAGTCATGGTCGGCGCAAAGGTGAACCTGCAAAGGAAATGTAAGAAATGTTTGTGTGCCGGAGAGCGGTTGAGCCACGGTATGCGGCCTGTCCTGGCCTTCGCCGGAGTGTTTAATTGA
Source organism: Aegilops longissima (assembly GCA_021605205.1). Taxonomy (NCBI): domain Eukaryota; kingdom Viridiplantae; phylum Streptophyta; class Magnoliopsida; order Poales; family Poaceae; genus Aegilops; species Aegilops longissima. The sequence goes on along the minus strand of CM038679.1, from coordinate 435,770,097 downwards.
GCTCTGGACGAGCCGGGCTATCCTGCCGCGAAGTAGTTCGGAGTCCTTTGGCGGTGTCCGGGAGCCTGGCCGTCGACTCGAGGTTCAATTGAAAGGTGCCACTAGCTGCTTCTGCTGTTAAAGCAGCGGCATACTCCTTGGTGTCGAGGGAAAGTTCGGCCTTGCCGTTAACCGTGATGACGCCGCGCGGACCGGGCATCTTGAGCTTACGGTAGGCGTAATGTGGCACCGCGTTGATCGAGCGAACATTGTTCGTCCGAGCAGTGCCTGATAATCACTGCGGAAGGGGACGATGTCGAAGATTAACTCCTCGGCACGGTAATTGTCTGGTGATCCGAAGACTATCTCAAGGGTGATGGAGCATGTACAGTTGGCCTCCACACCTGGTATAATACCTCTGAAGGTGGCTTTAGTGGGCTTGATCACCGAATGATCGATGCCCATCTTGAGTACTAAGTCCTGGTAAAGCAGGTTTAGACTGTTGCCTCCGTCCATAAGGACTCGTGTGAGGTGGAACCCGTCAATTATTGGGTCGAGGACTAGTGCGGCTAGATTGCCCTGATTGGTGTTAACTGGACGATCCGTGCGGTTGAAGGTGATCGGCCCTAGTTTATATTGTGGGACGACTGGTTCCGTTATGTCGACATCCCTAAGGGTGCACATCCAGTCCGGGTTGGGAGTGTGGGTGCCGTTTACCACATTCACCGTTTGGATTTGCGGGGGAAATTTTCTTTGCCCTCCTGTATTCGGTGATCTGGGCTCTCGTCGCCATCATCGCTTTGAGACCCTTATCTTTGTTTTTGGCGCTGACCGCCGGCTTGTTTGAAGACCCAAAGATTCTCTGCTGGTATGATTGGCTGGTGTTCCTAGGGTGCCATGAATTTGGCATGGGCGGTCGAGTATGCGGTCCAGATCGACGGGCCCGAATTGTCATTTTTGAGTGGCCCACTCACCGATCGGACTTAGAGCCACTAAATCCGCATCGACCGCCGATCTTGGCGTTTTCACCATTTTTGCGGCGCTTGTGTTTGTTGCGCCGGGTTTTCCGTTGCTATCTCTGGCCTCTGATGTGCCAGGGTTGCTTGCTGTGTTGTTGCTACGGGCCAACCAGCTATCTTCGCCTGTGCAAAAGCGGGTCATGAGTGTCGTGAGGGCTACCATGGATTTTGGCTTCTCTTGGCCGAGATGTCGGGCGAGCCACTCGTCACGGATGTTATGTTTAAATGCCGCTAGGGCTTCAAATCCGGACAATGACAATTTGGTTCTTTCTAGTTAGGAACCGAGTCCGAAATTTCTGGCTGACTCTCCGGGCTGTTGTGTTATGTGACTTAAATCATCAAGATCCGTGGTCGTGACATAAGTGCCCCGAAGTTGTCCAGAATGCGCTCGCCAGTTCTCCCAACTTCCGATGGAGTTTGCCGCAAGCTATTCAGCCAATGCCGAGCCGCCCTTTGAGTTTTAGCGGAGATACTTGATGGCGTGTAGATCATCCCCGCGGGCCATGTGAATGTGGAGGAAGAAATCCTCTATCCATACCGCGGGGTCTGTACTACCATCGTATGATTCAATGCTCACGGGTTTAAACCCTTATGGGAATTCATGATCCATTACTTCATCAATGAAGAATAGGGGGTGTGCGGCGCCTCTGTGCCTGGCTATATCACGACGCAGTTCATACGAGTCTTGTCTGCTGTGTTCGGCCCAGCCGGATTTGCTTTTAGTATATCCGGCGTGACGGTCGTCGTCACGCATTGGGGCGTGCCCCCGTGATCCGTAGATCGATCTTTTATGTCCTGTTTTGTTTTCCAATACGTCTTGCAGGTCCTGCGTGTTGCCCCGGGCCTTGGTGTTTTTGTTTGACTGGCGACGGGGTGCGGGCTGGACTTTGGGCTGATATGCCGCTTTGTCTCGGCCATGGGGCGGCCGGTCAGCCGCATCATACGCTCGTAGTGTAGGCTTTAATGCTTCCTCTTCGAGTTGGGGTAGCAACTTGCACGTTGGGAAACTTTTGGTTGGGCGTTCGAATTCGTATTCCTCAGCCACCAGGACCTCAGTCCATCTATCCGCTAGAAGATCTTGGTCAGCTTGAAGCTGTTGTTGCTTTTTCTTCAGGCTTTTTGCTGTGGCTATAAGCCGGCGCTTGAAGCGCTCCTGCTCGACGGGATCCTTAGGCACGATGAATTCTTCGTCGCCGGGACTCACCTCGTCTTCGGATAGGGACATGTAAGTGTCATCCTCTGATTCTCCTTCTGTCGCCTGTTTCTTAGGGCTAGCTTGCCCGTCTTCCCGCTCGAAGCCTGGCTGGAGGGGATTGTCTTTGTCTTCGGCACTATCCGTAGCGTTATTGTCTCTTGTGCCGGTATCGCTGCTTTTGCTATGGCGGGGCTTAGAGCGGCGCCGGTGACGCCGGTGCTTAGATTGCTTCTCGAGGGGATTATCCTCCGTTACCTTATTGCCATCACTTTCTTTGGGGGTGTCCACCATGTATATATCATATGATGAGGTGGCAGTCCAGCGCCCTGTGGGCGGTGGTTCCTGTTCTTCTCCTGCATCGTCGTCCATACCGTCGATGTCTTTGGAGCCAAAATCGAGCTTGTCGGTTAAGTCGTCGACAGTGGCTATTAAGTGGGTGGTGGGTGGGGAACGAATTTCTTCGTCAGTCTGCTTCCGCCGAGCGGACATAGTTCGCCAAGGGCCTCGACAAGGAGAGAGACCTTACGATTCAGCACGCCGCCTGTGGGCGAGTCTTTGAAAGATATCCGCGGAGGAATACTCCATGATCGGCGCCCAATCAGATTCGATAGGCACGGACGCGGGCGGTTCGGAGCCCGTGGCCGCGGATGAATCCAAGGGTCCGGCAACATAGGTCTCGTAGGAGGTGAAGTCAGTATTCGGCTCTATTGCCACTGAGTGTGCGGCCTCCATGGCGGGGTCCATCCACCCATCCTCGGACAGCGTAATTTGCTCCGGGTTGAGGGCCGGAGTAGCCACAGGTGTGATCTCCCGAACACCGTCCGATGGCAGAGCTAAGGTATGCTCGTTGATCAGACGGCGCTTTCGACGTGGGCTCAATTGTCGAAGATCAAGTCTCCGCGATGTCGGCGGTATAGTTTAAGTTCAACTCGACCGACGGCCAGGGCGAGTTTTGATCTGCTCCAGATGGCCAATCGAGTTGGCTCTGCAGACGGCCGCCAATACGAAGATCTGTCCGGAGAAAACCTCACCTGGACCGCATCGTTGTCGATGATCAAGGAGCCATCATATCGTGACGCATGGAACTCTCAATGAAAGCACCAATGTCGGTGTCAAACCGCAGATCTCGGTAGGGGGTCCCGAATCGTGCGTCTAAGGCGGATGGTAACAGGAGGCGGGGACACAATGTTTACCTGTGTTTGGGCCCTCTCGATGGAGGTAATACCCTACTTCCTGCTTGATTGATCTTGATGATATGAGTATTACAAGAGTTGATCTACCACGAGACAGTAGAGGCTAAACCCTAGAAGCTAGCCTGTGATAATGATTGTAGTTGTCCTACGGACTAAACCCTCTGGTTTATATAGACAACGGAGGGGGCTAGGGTTACCCGGAGTCGGTTACAAGGGAGGAGATCTACACATCCGAATTGCCAAGCTTGCCTTCCACGCAAAGGAGAGTCCCACCCGGACACGGGACGAAGTCTTCAATCTTGTATCTTCATAGTCCAACAGTCCGGCCAAAGTATAGTCCGGCAGTCCAAGGACCCCCTAATCCAAGACTCCCTCACTAACCACCACGCGAAAATAGATATGGGCCTCGATGTCGCAAAGATCACCAAGCTTTGTCACACGCCCGGCTTCAAAGATTATGACACGCCTCGGTCGGCGCCCAGTGGAGGTGGTCTCAGACGACCGCACGCAACGATCCAGAGTGCAACGGGCGATGGACCCAGACCCCCGAGTGCTTAGGATGTAGACCGGCGGGGACCTCTCCGCTGAGCCTTGGTAGGGCTACGACGTGTTGATCTTCCGAGGCCGGGCATGACCCAGAAAAGTGTGTCCGGCCAGAGTGATCGAGCGTGTTGGGTAATGTGGTGCACCCCTGCAGGGAAGTTATATATTCGAATATCGTGTCCACGGTAATGGACGTTCAGACTTGTATCTTGATCTATTACAATTAGAACTGCTTACTTGAGACATGTGATGGATATATGGCTCCGAGATTGCTTTCTCGCAGGGAGTCGAGGAAGGATCTCTGGGCGTTGATGTTACAACATGTTTGTTAAATATTAAATTGTTATTCTATACTCTTCTACATGCTGCAAGATGCTTGGAGCTGCTTGAAGATGCTAGTCTTCGATAGGCTAGGCCTTCCCCTCTAATCTGGCATTCTGCAGTTCAGCCACAGATACAGCCCTTCCAATTGATACCAATGCATACTTAGTATAGATCTGATGCTTGCGAGTATTTTGGATGAGTACTCACGGTTGCTTTGCTACCCCTTCTTCCTTCTTTCCGATTGTTGCAACCAGATGGTGGATCCCTGGAGCCAGATGCCACCGTCGGTGGATACTACTACATGGAGGCCGTTGACGACCAGGAGTAGTTAGGAGGTCCCGGGCAGGAGGCCTTGCCTCTTCGATCGTTGATGTTTTTGTGTTTGCCTTCTTAAGGCATCCTTGTTTAACCAATGACATATCTAGTTTTTGGTAGGGAGATAATGATGAGAAGAAGATGCATTGGTTTGGCTGGTGGAAATTATATATACCGAAGAGGAATGGGGGCTTAGGATTTAGGGACCTACACAGTTTCAATCTTGCTATGTTAGCAAGTGTTGGCGACTAATTCAGAACACTGGCTCTTTATGTGCGCAAGTGCTGAGAGCTAAATACTATCCAGATGAAATAATTCTCAATACTGTACCAAAAAAAAGGGCCGTCCTTTACATGGCAAAATATTGTTGCAGGCATCCAAACTTTTAAAAGGGGGTGTATTTGGAGAGTTGGCACCGGTTCTCAAATTAACATATAGCAGGATCCTTGGATCCCAACAAGCGTTACTCGTAAGATCATCACCCCTAGAGGCATCACCATGCTATCAAAAGTGGAAGAGTTAATTGATCCTCACCTGGGAACCTGGGATGAGAACCTTATATGTGATTTTTTTTCTCCTATCGACGTGCACAAAATACTACAGATCCCCTTGAATGTCCAGATGGGCGAGGATTTTGTTGCATGGAATTATACTCGGTCTGGTTCTTTTTCAGTTCGGTCAGCTAATCACAAAGAATTCAAACACCAATTTGGACACAGGCTTGCAGGAACAGATGGTCATGGGAGTATAAATGTCAACCCAGTATGGAAGGACTTGTGGCGGATGCGAGTCCCGGGCAAGGTGAAACATTTTGCATGGAGTTCTCCTTGTTATGGCGTTCTAGCTTCTCGGTACGTACCTTGTTCACCACAGTGTCCTGTTTGTGCGGTTGGAGTTGAAGATGTACATCATTGTTTATTCCGGTGTAGCATATTTGGGATGAGCTTGGTTTGCTAGAAGAGATCGACAGATCTGTTATGGAGGATCGCTCAGGATCGATAACGTTGGAAATTCTCTAGAAGCTAAACGCAGTCTCAAATGAACTCCCAACTGCGGAATTAGCCCTTGTAGCGGCGTGGTATATTTGGTGGCAACGTCGTCAGATGGGAATAGTGGTCCAAACTCCAGGAAAAACTGCACTATCTATTAGGGTCTTGGCTACAAACTTCATTAAGTCAACGACTCCTAAGATGCCAGGTCAGAAGTATGATCATATGTGAAAGAAACCTTGCCACGGTTCTGTGTGCAGATACTCTCTTAGGTGCAAGTGGAGCTGTCGTTCGTGATGGTTATGGAGATTTTGTTGCAGCTGCAAATTGGTTCTTACCCCACGTCCGTGATGCTGAATCAGCAGAATTACTGGCTATCGGGAATGGTATGTATCTTGCAGCAACTATTGCCAGTGATAGTGTTGAAATCGAATTTGATTGCATGCTTGCGGTTGAATCGCTACAGGCAATGGATGGCTACCTAGGAGCAGATTTGAGTAACCTTGGGGTGTCAACAAATGGCCATGGACTTCACAAAAATTTGCTTCAAGCATTGCTTTAGGAATCTACTACTACTATTAAACAATTGAGTTGTGGCAGAAACTTTACATCTCAACCATACATCCGCCATCTCTCAGTGGACCGGATTGTCTCAATGTTGTATCACATCATTTACCAAAATCAATTACCAATAACATTTACCAAAATCAATTTCCAATAATTGCCATGATCTACGCCATCATAATTACGCAAAACTTACCAACCTGAGCCTATTTTAATCATAATCAATTAGCAATAATCAATCATAATCAATTAGCAATAATTACCATGATCTAATAATTACCGCGATCTCGCTCCGACTGGAGACCTCCACCTTGGGCCGTCCGGTCCTCGCTCAAAACTCTCGATTCGAATTTCTGAGGCAGCCCTCCTCATGCCGCCGTTGACCTCCTTGCTCCAACCCATATCTGTGTTGTACACGTACATATCTCTTCTCTACTACTATTAAACAAGCAACCATTTTCTTTCTTAAAGATACCCCGTTAAGTGTACATCGATTAATTATCACCGTTTGATCATCTAAATTAATGAAAGCTAACAGATCAGACTAATCTAATGAGATATCAAAAGGTGCAATTAGCAATTACTGAAGGCGGACCGCTCCACTGGCGGACGAAATTTTTCTACGCCTGCTTCGGCAACTTCCGCTCAAGCATCCCACCAAATCTTCGATAATTACTACTCCTATACTATATACAATTGCCATCTAATTATTATTATTATCCTTTTTTGTTGCCGGAGCATCTAATTATTAGTATCAACTAAAAGAGGAAGCCACTCAACCTAATTGATCTCTTCCTACCCCGCGTCTGATGCTATCGGCGTTGAAACATGCACCTTCATCCCTCCCTGTGCCCTCACTATCTACGTCATCGTCCCTTCCTGTTATACCTCGGCTGAAAACATATCTTCTCTAATCCCTCGCACTATCCGCCATTGCCTCTGCAACGCAACACACACCACCTCTGTCGCCGCCGTCTGGGACACCGGAGTTGCCGCGACCTCCGATTCGACGCGCTACCAGATCAGGGTGGAGACGGTCCGTGCCGGTCTGACCAGCCTGGCAGTCCTGTTTTCTGTGACTAGAACGCCTGCGCTCCAGACCGGGCCGGATCGAGCGGATCGAGCGGACCGGCAAGTGGCGACGACGATCGGCGGCAGGAGGCCACGGCGACTGTCGCGGCGGCGCATGGCGGCAGGAGGCCATGGATGGCGCCTGCAGGAGACGTCTACGACGTGGACACTGGCAACGGCGAGGACGACGAAGGAGCCATCGTGTCGGCCAGCCACGGCAACTCTGGTGCGCTCCTGCACTCGCTGACGTTGTCCATGGGCTCTGGGTCCCTCTCCACCTGCGTCAGCGTGCAGCAGGCGCCCGCACGCGCCCATTCCTAAGGCGCTGCCGGCGGCGAGTACATCGGACAGAAACAGGAGGATGCACACAACTTCTATGCATTGACTGTATAGCCTCTTATTTTCGTGGATGCCTCCTGCGCGCACGCACATGCATTGACTGTATGGATGGAGCGAGGTTTGGTTTTTCTTCAGTTTTCTATAGGGACATGCAACATGAGACCTGATGACCTTTTCACGTGCATGGAATCATTTTCTGTGGACGAAGCGAGCGCGGCGGCGACGACATGTTCAATTTCATCGTTAGAGAAATAAGGACGAAGTGGGCGCCTGAGCCAGTTCTCTGCAGAGCAGAAGAACCGTCGTTGGGATCTGCCATACCTTGCTCGGAATACATCGAGAGTATCGCTCCTCTTCAAACAATGCCGAACATTTTCACGGTTCTTTCTTCTACTTCCTTACAAGCATTCCTGTTTTTACAACTTGGGTTTGTAAGGACGTGTGTTGCTTAATACTCAATAATCCTAGGCCTTTTCGCAAAAAATAAATAAATTGAATGAAGTCTTTTTTTTTGTTCACCTTCTCAACTACAACAAGACTGAAGATGCCTACGCTTTATAACAATTGATTAAACATATAAAAAACTGAGATAATTAGGTGCTAGTGCTCTATGCATACGATGATTCATTTAAATGATAGGTCGATTTGTAATATCTTTATTAGTATTAGAATATCTTTTCTATGGGAATTCTTATTTTTGTCGGTGACCAAGGTGGGCAAAAGCGGACCTGTATTATTTTCATTACCATTTATTTAAAAAACAGAAGGTGAAACAATCAAGCATCATTGTTGACCCGAGTGGAGATCTGAGTCTGACCAATGCCTGCCTACCTCCGCCAAACCATCACTTCCAGACACACCAATGTCGCCTCACCCACCAGACGCCAGATCCAACCTGCGCGAGAAGAAGCAGATAGCCGCCAATGGGCGCCCCGACGGCACCACTGGGCTAAACCTTCCTGGACTGCGCCCCACAGACAACATAGGTGCTGCCACGACCCTCCCACATGGAGCCGCGCAACCACCACCGCCACCCATCATTGTCTAGGGGTGGCACTGTTGCTGAGAGGGACGCCTCCCTATGAGCAGCACACGGCACACACCGTTGGACCGCCACGCTTCACCCATCACTTGAGACCTGTGCCAAAATAACAGCCTGGGAAAAAGGATGCCCTGCCTCCACCTTCCCTGGGGCACATGTGGCTTTGTCGGCGCCCCCTCCGACAGCGGTGAAGCGAGGGAGGAGGGGGTGGTCTTGCAGTGCAGGTAGGGTTTTTTCTATGTCACCCGAGTAGAGTAACGCGAATATAATATTAGTTGAGACGTGCGTTGCATGTGCACGCTTACTAGTCAAACCAAGTGGTCGACAGTTTGGCAAAGAATTCCAATTCCTTTGGTAGTCCATCTTCTGGTGTTTTGGGAGAATTCTATCCCTGATTTTCTCATCTCCTTGTAAAAAAGGTATAGATTACAAACAGAGCTATTCCTATTCTACAAGGCCTAGTAATTTTGAAGTTTCGGCACAACCAAAACATATAAAGGCTTAAAAACCTTGCGAAAGTATTGCCCCCCAATCACTTTATATCCACTTTGTTGACCCCACAACGCATAGTTCAGTATTCTGATTCTACATTGTACTTAGAGCATCTCCACTAGCGCCCCAAGAAGCCCTCCCAGGCGCCTTTTTGCACGCCGGCGGGCAAAAAACGCCCCACTCGGGGCCCTAGGAACCTGTTTTGCGCCGGATTCGCCGAAAGTTACGGCCGGCACGCCCACCCCAAACCCAGCCCCCTGGGGGGCGGCTGGGGACGCCGGCATTTCCTTTTCGCATGCATCGGCCCACTTGCCAGCCCCTCTCTCCCCCCTTTCTCTCATCTCTCCTCTCCTTTCTCTCTTTTCTTTCTCCTCTCTCCTCTCCTTTTCCTTCCACCACCAACCTTTTCGCATGCATCGGCCCACTTGCCAGCCCCTCTCTCCCCCCTTTCTCTCCTCTCTCCTCTCCTTTCTCTCTTTTCTTTCTCCTCTCTCCTCTCCTTTTCCTTCCACCACCAACCACACACAGGCGGAGCGGAGCACCCATGGCCGGGGCGGGCTCGCTTCGCCAAGGCCAAACGGAGCATGGCCGGGAGGGCTCGCGTGCACGGCTGGAGCGAAGCGGAGCGCGCATGGCTGTGGCGGGGGGCTCGTCTTCTTCGTCCTTGCAGTGGCAGCTCTCCGCCACAAGACTCCACGCGCCCTCCAGAAAGGCCGTGGTTCGGCATGGACTAGGGCCGGCTCGCTGCAATGGCCTTCTTGGCCAACATCACCGCCCCCTCCACGCTTGTCTCCAAGCCCTTCGGCGATGCGCGGCAACGACGAGTGCGACAAGCAGGCGGCATTCCGCGACCAGGCGCAGCTGCTGGAGAAGGCCGGCGGGCGCGGCCTCGGATGGGGGCGGTGCGGCGCGGCCGGGCGCGAGGTGGCGCGGCGAGTACGACGGCCTCGCTTGGGGATGGAAACGGCTGGAGATTTATTCATTCCCATGCCAAAATTCTCGCCGGCAGCCCCTCAAGTGGCGAAAAAAACGCCTCCGGGGGGCTCAACGGCTGGAGATGCTCTTAACCTGAACAATCCACGGGAGTATATCCGCTATTCTGCAGTTGAATACCCACGTACTCCTACATTTTATGAGTAATAAGACTGCTCAAGTCCCAATCCAAATACTAGGAAATATGCTCTAAGAGCTACATGTTTCTGACTCTATAACGGAGAACTATGTTTATTTCATTACACCAAAAACAGCAGCTATCAAAGGCGGATGTTTATCCGATTAAGAGAAAGGCACACAATTGATTAATCGCTAACATGTGATCTGCAGCAAGCACTTGCTATTCAAGCTTCGCTCACGTCTGTAGGATAGCTCCCCAGGACTCTTAAAAAAGTTGCAAACTCCTGCAAATAAAAGTAACATGAGTCACTGTTCGCTTGACGCCAGATAAAAACTACCAAGAAATATCACCTCCAAATTTCTGAGAGCATTCTGAGTTTTTGGATCAGCCATAGACGCCTCAAGGTCGACATAAAACAGGTAGTCGAAGTACCTATTCAGCCAAGGATCAAATGGTGAAAATAGTGCTTTTCATATTTGGGTAACACTTCATGAAACAAAATTGAATAAACACGAGGATTGTAGGGTTATTATCTAACTTGACTCGCGTGGAGAAAGCATCATCAGCTACACGAAAAGGCCTTTTCTTGTGTGGACGGCTTTCTATCTTCACATCAACATACTGTTAGAGAGTTATACAAAGCACATGCAAGTGATGAAACAAAGCAATGTTGTTTAATACACCTTGGTGAGGTTGATTTCCCTCAGTGCAAAAACTGCAAGTGCCTTGAAGAGCTGTCCAGGTCCTTCTTCAAGTGAAAACACGATACTAGTCTGAAAATAAAATGATCATGCAACAAATCAACCGACTTTGTTTTTCCTCTCCGTAAGGAGTGAACTACTGGAAGGAAGATGAAAGAGACTTCCCATTGCAATCTGTACCTTGAATGGTTTATCAACCCGAGGTATAATAGGTTCCCGAGCAAGCATCATAAAACGGGTGACATTGACTTTTTCGTCCTAAGATAAATAATGGACTTATGGTGAGGATAAAGAACAGAATACAATGTCCCAATTTAGCCTGAAATCATGATACCTGAATATTTTCAGCAAGAATATCGAGTCCATAAAGTTCAGCAGCTAATGAACTGGCAACAGCACCAGTATCTTGGAGCATTTGTTCTGCGACTAACTATGAAACAAGCATATAGCGTTATGGTTAATGACAATGACTTTACACCTTGAGTCACTTGAAAGAGTGAACCAAATATATAACCATCAGAAGATAAATTCCGCGTAGAAGAGGAAGCATCATTATACCTTTGCTGCACCAGCAGTGTCATCAACAGCCTGTCTATGTTCAATTCCTAACTCTGTCAGCGTATGCTCACATTGCGCAAGAGCCTGAGAATTTAAATTAATGTGCCTGTAAGGTTATTACAGAAACAAGTGAAAAATATCGAGGCCACACTATCCAATAGGTTTTACCTGGGGATGACTGATGACATTTCTTAGGTTTCCGATCTTCACCCCACGATTGGCTAACAAGCAATGCCGAACTGCAAGGCGAACCTCTCCAACTATGTGCAGCTCATGCCGAAGTAAAAGGTCATAGTTCCGATGTATACTACCACCCAGAGTATTCTCAAGTGGCAGTACCGCCCTATCAACTATCCAGTTTTGAACAGCCTGATAAAGATCCAGAAGACATCAAAATAGCAGCACATTTATTTATTTTTGCTACATACACCTTCTATGTATTACAATATGCCATGCAACATATGGAGTACAATTGCTCTGATCTACTGCTGTCTGAAAAGGCTAGTTTAGAAGAAGATTTTGCCAATACAACAATCTCTCTGGTTACCTAAGGGATGTCGTTTTGAGCATATTTAGGGTCAACTTACGGAACTTCGAGTACCAATATCTTTAAAACTATTTAAATTAGATACTTACAAACCATCCATACGTATATATTCGACTAGACGGGTACTTATATAATACATAATTTTGCTCGAGTACATAAATTACAGTAGAAATGAATGACCAAATGTTGAGCATGCTGTCTCGAGAAAAGGACGAGTATGGAGTATGGACAAATGAATATGTGCCAGCAATAGGTTCTTTGTGCAGTGCTGGCATATTGCATCTAATAAACTACTCCCTCAGTTCCTAAATATTTGTCTTTTTAGAGATTTCAAATGGACTACCACATACGGATGTATATAGACATATTTTAGAGTGTAGATTCACTCATTTTGCTCCGTATGTAGTCACTTGTTGAAATCTCTAGAAAGACAAATATTTAGGAACGGAGGGAGTAACACAGAGCATGCTTGTGTACTTGCACTAATGCTAAGGATGTCGTGCAACAAATACTGAGCCTGGAGGAGGGGAAGAAGGTGCTAGTAGCTTGCATGCTTTGGAAATGGTGGCAGAGGAGGAATAAACTGAACAAAAAGGAAAATGTGAGCACAATTGAAAGCACAGCCATTCAGGCACAGAAGTGTGCGTTCGAATCAATGAAGCTGCATGGGAAGCCCATCAACCAGCAAGCTAGACAAGTATTACCATTGTGGCAGTGTCCCATCGGATACACTTTGAAAATCAATGTAGACGGTGCTTTTCATGACACAACAAAATCTGGCGGCTGGGGATTTGTCGTCCGCGACTGAACAGGAGCTATACGAGGTGCAGGTGCGGGAAGACTCACTCATGTATCCAGTGCGAGTCAGACTGAAGCGGGGGCCTGTTTGGCGGCGCTGCAGACGGCAGCTGAGTGGGGAATGATCAATATTCAAATTGAGTCGGACTACCAGCAGCTGATTAAGGCGTTGGAAAGCACAGCTTTCGATCTGTTGCCGGAGGGTGTTATCTATAGAGACATGCGGCAGTTCCTGAGGCTTAATTTTAGCTCTGTTGTCTGTTCCTATACTATAGTCCCCGTGCATGTAACAAAGTTGCTCATGCCCTTGCCGGGTTTGGAGCTCGTAGCCAGGATACCTGTTGTATTTGGGTGGAATCTATGACAGTTGATGTAAGCGTTCTGGTGGCTGGTGATCTTGCCAACACACGGTCTTAATGAAATAGAGATTTAAGAAAAACTTCAAACCGCATTCCATCAACAAACATTTAACCTCGTTTGATTCAATGTTTCATCTTCTGAAATCATGACAAGAATCAACGTAAAATGCGCAACTCACTGCACCACGAACAGCATACACAAACATATCTAAACAGGCCCAAGAAAGGATCATACTACGATACCTGAAATGCAGTATCAAAGTGCTCACAGGGCACTGTCTGGCAATTTGGATAGGCCTTCTTTGCTGCAGCCTCGCTGTACGCTCCAGGGAAGCCCTGAACAATCATCAAACCAAACCTCGTTCAGATTCACAACAAAAAGAGCACACACACACAAACAGGGAGATTGATACGCAATGAAACCAAAACAGCACACGCGTTTCGTCGAGCACCTGGTAGGCAACCTTGAGCCCCTCCCCGCTCGACTCCATTAGATCCGCACTAGTGAGAGGCCCTAGTAACCCCAGCACAGAATCACGCACGCCATGAAGAAAGCGCCAGCTGATTAGTTAGTCTAGTTATTATATTATAATAAACAAACGAGAAAAAACTTCTGGAGATCGGCTGAAAAAGCGCCGCCGCTAGACTTACGAGGCAGCCCGTGCGGATCGCGGTACGCGGGTAGAGGGGAGTCCGCGACAGGTATAGGCGGGGCCCGGAGGCCGTTGAGGTCGGCGGACCCTACGGCGTCCGCCACGGGCGCCCGGGGCTGCCGCGATGTAGAAGGGAGAGGGGCCGAGTTAGCGTTGGTGGAGCTGCTGCATTTGATGGAGCGGCGTGGTAGCGGGGAGCAGGAGGACGGAGAGGAGGAGGCGGCGACGGCGGAGCGGGTTCGGGCGGGGAGGAAGGGGAGCCGAGGTGTGGTCATGGAGGCCATAGCCGCCCCGCTGGCCAGGAAGGAAGGAGGGGGTGGGGGGTGGCCGATTGGGGAAGTCGAGAAGCGAAAAAGGAAAATGATCCCCACGGGCACGGGATTTTCCAAACGTGACGCGAGATTTCTTTTGTGCGGTGGAAAAGTGGAACACGATGCACGGGCGGTGAGGCTGGAGAACAGTGCGTGGCGACGAGCCAACTGTTTTTTTTTTTTTTTTTTTTGAGGATAACGAGCCAACTGTTGGAAGTGAATAGTAAAAGAGGACTGTCCTATAAATACGAGTGATATGACTGAAGGGCGTACCTGGACGGAAGTACGAGTACATAGGTTTCTTGAGGGCGAAGAAAATACATAGTAGTTTTCGTGAGAAACAAGGAATCTATTTAATTAGTAGTACTCGTTTAATTCTAATACCAATCTATTTGGCGAAGGTTAGGTACGTACTTAGAGCCAAGAAAGTATATATAGACTTTCTTGAGAACCAAGTAAATACATAATTGCTTGAGAAACAGGGAAACTATTTAATGTTTTAAATCACGTTTTCAGCCGTATTGCGGGTTCTCCGAGCTAGAGGTATGTCAGCTATCGCCGAAACTATTTACAATAGAGTTTACATAAAGTAAAAAGTAAAATAAAACACAATTGCTTAATCATGCAGTTGCATGATTCGGCGCACGCGAGCGCACGCCGCTCGACCGTGCGATTGGATAGATCTCGACCGTGCGATTCGATAGATCTCGACCGCGCGTTGGTAACGGTTCGGACCAGGAGGTAGTGGTGGGCCCCGCCCCATTAATCCAGGCGAAACCATTGCTCGCACGCCCTCCCCTTCCCCTTTTCATTCGAAATCCTCCACCCCCTCCCCTCCATTTTCCAAACGGCCTCCACCTCTTCCTCCGGAGACAACGCCGTGCGCGGGACTGCGGTCGTGGATTCACCGGCGTGGGAGGCCGTTTGTCGGCGCGGGGCGGCTGCGGCGACAGGCGGACGTAATTCCGCATCTCTCTCTTGGTGCTTTTTCCCCTAGAGATTGGCTTGGTGAGGGTGAGGGCTAGGGTTTGGGTGAGGTGTCGCCCAGGTGTCGGGGGCGAGCATGGAGGACGAGGAGGGCGAGCACGGGTTGTCCATGGCGTCCGCAGGCTTGGAGGGGGGGCGGGGGTCGGGGGCGTCGTGGAGGGGGAGCAGGGGTCGAGATCCCGTCAATACGGTGAGAGTTTGGGGTTGAGATCCCGTCGAGTTTCTCGCAGGGGAGTTTCGCGTTCTGTTCTGAGCATGTGGATCCATGAGGGGTTCTGCTTTTGCCGATAGTTGCCTGCTTTTGCGAAGCGATTGTTGATTTTGTCTCACCATCGTATTGTTGGATCGGATCTAATGTGGGGCATTGTGCAGCCAGGTGATAGTAGTTGCTCTCTTTTTCTCACATAGTCGCTATGAAATTGCGCAGTGGATGCTGTATTTTTTTGTGCTCACACAAACCATCGTGGTGTTGTTGTTGATTTTCTGTAGGGGGGGGGGGGCGTCGGGGGCATGGTGGAGGGGGAGCAGGGTCGAGATCATGTCGATACGGTGAGGGAGGTTTGGGGTTGAGATCCCGTCGAGTTCCCAACAAGGGGGGGATTTTTGGGTGCTGTTTTTTAGCGTGTGGATCCATGGGAGGACCCCTTTTGTTTAAGGATAGTTGCCCTGCTTTTGCGAAGCAGTTTTTTGTTTTTTGTCTCAGCCATTGACGCCGTTGGTGCTTGGATCTAATGTGGGGCATTTGTATAGCCAGGTCATAGTAGTTGCTCATTTTTTTCTCACACGTCGCTATGAAATTGCGCAGCAGTTGTTGTATTTTCATGTGCTCACACAACCATCGCGGTGCTGATTTTTGTTGTGAGTGCCTGGATCTAACCTAATGAGGCACTGTGTAGCGAGGCAACAGTAGTTCTTTTTATCAGTTTTTTGGATGCTTTTGGGTTTGTTTGGATTAGCCGGATAGTTTGTGTATGTATATGACAGTAGTATTGCTTAATTTTACTACTAATTTTTCCTAAAATTTTTTGCAAAGAAATATAACATTAGTTGCTAATTTTGGGTATTTAGTTTTTTATTGTCCTTTTATTTTATTTTGTTGCTACAAGTTGCCTACCCAACATCCTGCAGTTGCCTAGATTCACCACCTAGTTGGCTCGTATAGTAGACAAGATGTCATTAGGAATAATAGGCATTCTTTCTCTTTTTTCACAGTAGTCGTGGTGAATCAAGTTAGGAGATGTTAAAACAGGAGCACATTTTTAAGCATTTCCTTTTATCGCAGTACTATCTGCAAGTATAATTGTGCTCATAGGTCTTTTTTTTGTTTTTCCCAGGCAAATGACATTCTTTTTGGTGTTGCATACTTTGTTTTACAGAATGGCCCGAAAAAGCAAGAGGATTGCAGGTAGGACTAATGGCGAAGGTGGAAATGAGGGAAACGAGGAGCTAGTCCAAACGGCAAGCAATGTCCGACGCAAGCGCGGGCGAACGAATGATAATCATGTCCCCGTTGGACGGGCTGGGAAACGGGCCCCCGACTCTGCTCCTCGTGATGAAGAAGGGAGGCAGCCGAAACGTGTGAAGAAAAGCAGAGACGAGGTTTTTTTTCTCTAAGAAACTTGAACTTCGGTGGCGGGGGGATATGGTTAGATGTTTATGTTGTAGTTTATCTAAAGGCAGGGACATTAGGTAACCAGAATATAGTAGTTGAATACAGTAGTTGTACCAGTTGAACGTAGTAGTTGTCCAGAATAGTAGTAGCAGTTGCCTAGTATAGTAGCACTAGTTGCTTTTTAGTGTAGATGTAGTATAGTAGTACTTGCTGCCTAGTATAATTGTACCAGATGCCCAGTATAGTAGTACCAGTTGCATAGTATAGCAGCACCAGATGCATAGTATAGCAGTACTAGTTGCCCAGTATAGTAGTAACAGTTTGCATACTATAGCAGTACTGGTTGTGTAGTATTTGTAGCACCAGTTTGCTAGTATAGCCGTACCAGATGCATAGCATAGCAGTACTAGTTGCCTAGTATAGTAGTACTTGTTGCCCAGTATGGTAGAACCATTTGTTTTACAATGTAGATGTAGTTGCTCAGTTTCTCACGCAGAGCAACCTTGCCTTATTTTTAATTTTTTAATTTTTCTTCTAGTTTTTTGTCTCCACAGAATGGAACTAGTGCGCCGGCACCAAGGAACAGGGCATCACCTTCAAGGCTATTCACTCTAAATGTTGGCCTTGTAGACACACAAAGGGGAGTCATTTCTAAAATTAGTTTTGGCGGTGTACTTGATATCGTCACGAGAACAATGAAAGGAGATATCGTGAAGTTTGCCATGGATTGTTATGACCCGGAGTTCTCCCAGCTTGTTATACATGATAGGGGTAAAGATCCCTGTCGATGCAGATAGCGTTGAAAGGATATGGGGTCTGCCAAGGGGGTGAAACAAGGTTGCATATGAAATTGATCCAGACATAGTAAAGTTCTTCAACGGAATGTTCAACATTCCTTCAGGGCCTGCCCCAACAGTGACCAAGTGGGTGGAGAAGATAAAGGAAATGGGAGATGCTCATGATAGAACGTTCTTAAGCGCCCATCTTGTCATTGTTTTCACCTGTTTTCTCGCACCGACCACGAGCTTGAAGGTGTCGCCGCGTGCCTATTCAACTGCGTTGAACCCACGCGACATTGTGAATTCAGATGTTTGCCAGTTCGTCGTTGACCAGCTTAGGATCGCTTTCATGGGGCCAGGAGACAAGAAGAATACCATATGTTGTTGCCTTTTCCACCTAGTGGTAAAATGATCTAGATCCCCCCTTTTTTCATGGTCTATTGTCTTTCTTTTCATTGTCAATACTTTACAGGAAACTAACAGAAGTCATTTTTCCTTTTTGTTTTGTTTGTGTTTTGTTCTGCGAGACAGCTCGTTTACCTTGACTCGCTAGATGTGGACTTCAGGACCATTTCCAAGGACTTTGTGGATGAAGACACGCCAAATATTCTTCCAATGGTTAAGGCATGGAACGAGGGTCTTATCAAGGCAGTCATGAAAAAGGACAGGATCAGAAAGGGTGTATATGGAAAGCTGCGAGTAAGTTTTTCACTGTTTTTTCCCCAATGCACTTTTTTTCTCATGGTTGTTCATCATGTAGAGCCTCATGTTTTATCAAGTAGGCATGTACTTTTCGAGGTCGACTTGCTCACCAGTAGGCTTTTGTAGTTGCCCATAATCAGAGGTGGACTTGCTCTCCAATATGTTTTGTAGTTGCCCACAATCAGAGGTGGACTTGCTCCATTTACAGTTAGAGTTGCCCATGTACATAGTTGTAGTTGCTCATCAGCATGATCCATTTTTTTGGAGTTCTATGTTGTTCAGTCCAAATAGTTATGTATGGGTTTTTCCAGTTTAATATCATGTGTTCTGCGGGAGTTGCCCAACAATATGCATGCTATTGCCCTAATTTTTAGGGCATTTTACCACTAGGTCGATTGAGTGGATCTCGACTTGCTCACCAGTAGGTTTTTGTAGTTGCCCATAATCAGAGGTGGACTTGCCCTCCAGTATGTTTTGTAATTGCCCACAATCAGAGGTGGACTTGCTCCATTTACAGTTAGAGTTGCCCATGTACATAGTTGTATTTGCTCATCAGCATGATCCATTTTTTTGGAGTTCTATGTTGTTCAGTCCAAATAGTTATGTATGGGTTTTTCCAGTTATATCATGTGTTCTGCGGGAGTTGCCCAACAATATGCATGTTGTTGCCCTGATTTTTAGGGAAGCACTTTGATAAACCTCGCAATATAATATCATTTTTTTGCGTGATTGATTTTTAATTCCCTCAACCTTTTTCCCCCTGACTGTTGATTTCTGACACGTGCCCATCAACACCATAGTTGAAATCTGAGTTCTCAAGGTGTGCTGAAGACAGTCTGTTTGGTAGCATGGATCATATCGAGAAGTTTGTTGCTACTAGGCTACCCCAGAATTACGACATCAATGTATGCTCCTTTTACTGTGCTTTCTAGTATCCGACACTTTTTTTATGCACAGTTGATAACGAAAATGTATGTTTTATCTATGTTTGTCTTGTTTGTTTTTTGCAGAAACAGAAGAAGTTGACGGTGCTTGTACACAACATATGCTCTAGAATATCTTCCCAAGTGGGGAAGTTTGTTCTAGGTGTCGGCAAGCTTGATGAGGAGGAACATGTGCCAGACACGAGTACTTCCAGGGACCCATAACCATGCCAACCATTGGTGAAGGAAAGGCATAGAAGAGCAGCGACAGTTTCTAAAGTGGAAAATGTTGAAAGGAAGAAGAAAGGAAAGGGCAGCAGAACTCATGATGGGGAGAGCCCTTTGTTGTTTGATGATAATGAGGAGGAAACGGAGGACGACGAACTGGAACTTTCAGATGAAGTGGAAGAGGAGGAAGGAGAGTACGATGATGAATCTGGAGATGAGGACACTTCCGATGGGGAAGGTGACGACGACGATGATGAAGATGACGATGACAACAATGATGGTTTAGAGAGCCCGCCAACTGCAACAGACCCTGCCGACATTGAGCGCATGGATGCCGACGGGGATGAAGACGAGGATGAAAAGGAGGAGGAAGAGGGGAGTGATGATAAGGAGGAAGAAGAGGTTGATGAGGAGGAGGAAGAGGTGGGTGATGAGGAGGAGGAAGAAGAGGACGATGAGAAGGGGGAAGAGGACGATGATGAGGGGGAGGAAGAGGAGGAAGACGAGGGGGAGGAAGAGGAGGAAGACGAGGAGAAGACAAGGATGAGGAGGATGGGAAGGAGGAATATGCAAATAATGAAGACGAGGACAGAAATCAGGAGCAGAGCAAGGGAAATGAGCAACAGGGAAAAGAAGAGATTGAAAAAGAGCATAAACGGGAGGATGAAAAGAACAAAGATGAAAAGCAAGAGAAGGATGAATTTGGGAAGGATGAAGGTGAAGATGAAGAAGAGAAGGATGAGGAGGAAGAAGGCTGTGTGGGAGGGAAGAAGGGGGAAGACGACAAGCATGATGACTGGACATGCAGCAATGCTAGCGCTGACAACACCACTTGGAGGAGGGGCCACGATGGAGGTGCAAAACCCCCGGGGTGGCGCACGGGCAGTTTTGATGATGAGGTCTCACTGAGCACTATCATGGAGAAGCTGAAGCATGGTGCCAAGGAGCAGGAGCAATCACACCCGTGCACGACCACCAGCGAAACACAGGGGAGCATGCAAAGTGCTGGCAGTTTTTTTTGCAGCTACTTTGTTAAGATGCACATTCAAAAGGAATCGTTCGAGGTAGACATCACGCCCGCTTTGACTGCTGCAGAGGTGGTCAGAATGGGAGATTCAACTTTAAGGCAGAAGAAGAGAGTGCCTGAGATTCGAGATATACCTTTATTCGCGTCGCCCGTGCTGCCACCTGAAGATTTCTTGCCACGTACGGACTTTCACTGTGAAGAAATGATTGTGGAAGATGGGTTGAAACGTTTTACTGACGTCCCAAAAGATGGTAGTGATACACAATTAGAAAAAGGAGCCGAGGCGGGTGGCAAGAAGAAGGTTAAGAAAATAACCCACAGGAAAGTGAAGGCTAGCGCTGCATCCCCGGAACCAAGCCAGACAGCTAAGCAGCAAGCTCCCACACATGTCCACAGTTTGGCAGCTGATTCAGAAAAACAGACAGACGCAACACCTCCAAAACCCAAGGTGTTTCAGAAAAATCAGCGAACAAGCAAAAAAAAGCAATTGTTGGCATTTTGCAAGCAACTGCAGCTACATCTCAAGCAACTATGGTCAGCATGCAGGCAGAAGCTCCTCGCAAGCAACACACCAAGCCAGTGGTTAAGAGTGCACTTGTATCTGGATAGGACAAGCATGGAGGCAAAGTGTCGGAACCAGCAGAGTCGAGCAAAATGCAGCCAGCACAGACTTGTGAGCAGTCGAAACAGCCAGCAGTCAATGAGAGTGCCAAAGAGGATATCAAGGGGAAAGGAGCTGCAGTGCTGAAAGAAGCAACTGCAGTGATTAAGGAGCAACTCCTGTAGTAAACCACGCAACTACAGAGGAAGTTGCAGCCCAGACAACAAAGAAGCCCCCTGTTGTTCACACCAAGCAAGCTTGCTCTGGACAAAAGAAAGAAATATATTTTATTGATATCAGGGGCATAAACGAGCTGCTGGAAAAGTGTGTGACTCCAGGGTCAACACCACCACTCATGAGAAGTAAGTCTGCGGACACTATTCTAGTAATACGGGTGTCTCCCGTTCTTAATCAGGCAACAAGCAAAGAAGTCTCTGAGTTCAGGGGAAGCACAACAATCACTCCAAAGATCAAAGTCTGGAAATGTTGTTTGGGATAATTATTGCCCAGCCCCACCTTTCGATCTTGGAATAGATGAAATACCAGAAAACAAAGTGGAGGAGGACAAGGAGATGTGACAAGGGGGCGGCAAACGTACCTGCCACTGCCGACTTTGAGTGGGGAATTGACTGGTCCAACCTGGATTTCGATGGATTTGTTGAAGGGGCAGTCAAAAGTGTTGCAGGTGAGGGGTCGGGGCAGATTTCACCTTCTGGATTTTGCACGCCAACCGGAGAGGCAAAAATTCCCGGTGCAGGGGAGTCTATCCAAGGTGGTGCCAGGAACCACGACGAGCCCATTGCCCAGAAGTGTGAGAGGAGAATACTAAAACCACCTCCATCACAAAGGTCGCTGTATGTGAACTTAGAAGCAAAAAAGGACTTCAATTGTTCACCAGAAGTAAATAGGTTGTATGCATTGGTTCTGATGCTCGGAGGAGCAGGAACGGGGACAACAAGGACATCAAGTCAGGAGGATAAAACGTGCAGTTCTTTTTTTCAGTAACATGTTTTTTGGCATCACCCTAACTTATCTGTTGGTCTTTTCTGAAACACCTCCTTCTTCTGCTTATACAGGCCGCATATCATAAATTACCGTGGCTATTTTTGCACATTGAAGGAGCTAGCTCAATCAATGAGGAGGAATGGGTGGCTCAGGACCCATGCCTTTGAGTTAGCGATCGAGGCAATCATGTTCAACAAAAGGCACGGGTCCAAGAAAGTAATCATGCCTCTAAGGTTTTCGGTAAGAATAATCAACTTCTATTTTTTTCAAATTATTTTTTATTTTTTTATTTTTCGTTGGCACTGATTTTTTATTTGGTGCTTGTTCCCCCCAGATTGCGCTCCAAAAAGTTGATTTGAGCGGGGCTGAGTTGACGAACAGGTTTAAGGCAGAAAACCATCTGGATCAGCAAGATATGGCATGTATCCACACAGCAACAAGTGCTCTCTTTTTTTAGATATCTAAGTTGCTTTCAACTATACCCAGAGTTGCTTCCGTTAAGTAGCTAAGTTGCTTGCAACCACACCCCAGAGTTGCCCAAAACCAGACCCAACAAGAAAATTATTAACTGGCCAGAGATATCTTCAGAGTTGCTCACAACCACCCCCCTCAAAGATTTTTTTGAGGCCTGTTTATAACCACACTCAAATTGTAAGCAAAATCAATGTAAGTTTCATAGTGTTTTGCTGAACTTTTTGTTTTATCACTTTGCAGTTTATATATTTTTAAGTTGCATATAACCACACCCAGAGATGCTTATAAACACATTTCAATTTTGTTTTGCTAGTCGCTTTTATAACCACACTAAAATTATAATCACAATCAAATTAAAAGTTGCATATAACTGCTGTCTTTTTTCGAGATCTAAGTCACTTTTCAACTATCCCGAGATTTTTGTTTTTTTACGTACCTAAGTTGCCTACAACCACACCTAGAATTTGTTCAAAACCACACTCAAAAGAAAATCAGCAACTGGCCATAGCTACCTTCAGAGTTTCTGACAAACACCCCCTCAAAGATTTGTTTTGCTAGTTGGTTATAACAATACTCAAATTCTAAGCACAATCAAATGTAAGGTTCAGTGAGTTTTGCTGCATTTTTTTTCATCACTTGCTCTTTTTAAATATTGAAGTTGCCTGCAAACAGTCTCGGAGTTGCCTCAAAACTCTTGTTGATTGTAACCACTTTTTTCTCAAAGATTTTGTTTGCTAGTTGGTTATAACAATACTCAAATTCTAAGCACAATCAAATGTAAGGTTCAGTGAGCTTTGTTGCATTTTTTCATCACTTGCTCTTATTAAATATTGAAGTTGCATGTAAACAGTCTTAGAGTTGCCTCAAAACTCTTGTTGATTGTAACCACTTTTTTCTCAAAGATTTTGTTTGCTAGTTGGTTATAACAATAATCAAGTTCTAAGCACATCAAATGTAAGGTTCAGTGAGATTTGCTGAATTTTTTTCATCACTTTGCTCTTTTTAAATATTGAAGTTGCGTGTAAACAGTCTTAGAGTTGCCTCAAAACTCTTGTTGATTGTAACCACTTTTTTTCCTTCTGTGGGTGATGATCCCTGTGCTTGAAAACCTAGAGCCAGACACACCCAATGGAACAGGCCATTACTGGGTTTTCAACGTAAATTTGAGGGACGGTAGGTTTGAGGTGTTTGACTCGCTGAGACTCGTCAAGAAAAGCAAAAGGTTGGACGAGGTAGCAAGGTGCATTGCAGCATCTGTTCGAACATTGTGGGATATACATTTGTAGCGACCCGACCCGAATGGATCAAGTCTCTGTGCTTAAGTGTCATCCCTGGATCGGTATGATGACACACACAGTACTCGAGGATTTATAACAGAGGTAAATCACATGTATAAAGTAACGTAAATACTATTACCTCAATCCAAATAGCGGAAGTAACAAGGTTGTGGATTCCCATCAACACCAACGGCAAAGTTGAGTGTAGAAATCGTAACCCTAACGTATCACTTACTCGTCGTAAGATCCTGCAATATGAGACGTTGTAGCCACAAAGGGTCAGTACATTGAATGTACTGGAAAATTCACACCATAGGATAGTGATGAATAAAGGCTATCACTACATGCATATTTGGCTCATGGAAAAGCTCAATGGTTATAATGTTTTTGCGAAAAGCAAAATTTTCTCTACTGCAAAGAATAAATTTTATTTAACTATCATGGTGGTTGTTAAACATTGAGAATGGTTGACAACATTCTCAATCCCAATTAAAAATATCATCATTAACCCAACAATATTAATTAAAGTAACATGATGAGATTCACATGATAATCCAAGTACTAGATACTCAAGATGTCCATAACCGGGGACACGGCTAACCAAGATTAGTTTGTACACTCTGCAGAGGTTTGTGCACTTTTCCCCACAAGACTCGATCTCCTCCGTTGGGATTCTCGCACTACATGGTGTTTGAGAAACGGATGACCGAGACATAGTCTTTCAGAAGCGCTAGCACCTTACGATGGGTAGACCGTTACACCTACATCCCCTACATCTGCTAGTCTACCACTGTAAGAGTTCGCACGACTTAATCAACTATGCTAGAGCCCATAGTAGCTTGTGGCTGCACACGGAAGTTTCTAGCATGAACAATCTCATGATCCCTTTGAGCCTGGGTGGCGGTCCAAAAAAACAGGCAATCCTGGAATACCCGGGTACCTCAATCCACCCAGATGTGTGTTTAAGTTGCCACCTTAAATAAACCATTAATTAACAATCTCACATCTGTGATGGATACACTCACCCAATCCACGTCTACTAGCATAGCATCGCAATATAAGCAAACGTAGAAGTAACTCCCAAGGGTTTGATAATAAAACAGGTAATATGTACTACCTCATCTACTTTCCCAAAACCCACAATTTAATTAGATCCTAATCATGCAATGTCTGAGGATTGATCTAATGCATAAAAACTGGGTATGAAAGGGATATGATCAAAGCGTGAACTTGCATGCAATGTTGATGAAGATAATTCGCACTCAAAACTCTTGATAGTTCTACTCGTCACACTCCGGTCAATCTATCGTAAGCAAGCAATAGTAACCACGCATAAGCAATCACTCAAAGGATAAGAAAGAACGAAGAAGACGATTCAGAAAACATCAAAACCAAGCAAATAAATCTTGCAATATAAAACAATTTCTAACAGTACCAAAATTATGTGAATTTGGCCTTATCAGAAAGTTTAGGTCAAGAGCTTCGATCTGCAAAAAGAATCAATTAAATCAGAGTTATAAAACTCAAGTTAGGATCAAACGAAGTTCAAATTCAAATCTGATCTAATTCAAATTTTAAACTTTCAAAAACATGTTTGAGTTAGATTAAGATCGTAACGAAGAAGTGGGCGTTGGTTTCATCTAATTTGGATGAACGAGTAAAAAGTTACGGCTATTTGAAAAATCAGGGCCAAGCTGTTTTACGGAAGAAAAATAGCTACGGCTAAAAGAATTTTAGGTCTAATGTATAAATACAGAGACTAATTGGTAATCTAATTATTATATCATACTAGTTTAGAAAATAATAAACTACGGAGGTATAAAAAAGAAAAAAAAAAGGAAGAAAGATACCTTTATAAGGCAAAGTAAAGACAAATTCGGAGAGAGAGACAATTTCAGAAGTCGCGTCGGAGAGGAGAAAAATATTTTTCTTAAATGAATCTAATCAAACCAAAATATTGATTTAACCTAAATCGGATGATTTTTGGAAGCTCTATGGGTCTATATTTATAGGTGGAAAAGAGGTTTAAGGGTTAAAGGCTAGGCAATGTGGGACTAAACGTACACGTAATTAAACGAAATAGAGAAGAAAAAGACTAACGCCTCACACGGGCATAAAGCCCATCGGCCGGCCGCGCGCGCGTAAGTGCTGCATTTTTTTTTTGCCAAAGGAAAATAAAATCTGAAAAGGAAAGGCTAGCTGGGCCTGGCCTATTTAAGAGAGAAAAAAACAATGGGGCTCCAGAAGCTACTATACTGCGCATGTGGGCGATAAATAAATATGGGCCGCACATATAGTTTTTTTAAATAGAAATAGAAGAAAAAACCAAAATAACGAAAATAAACTTAAAATTATATATAGGCATATTATATATCATAGTTTTCAGAAAAAGATTTTCTACGACATGAACATTTTTGTAGCATCAAGTAAAATTCGCACTAATTTAAATAACTCAAACAGTGCTACTTCTACAATAAAACCCAATAAAAATCATTTTAAAAAAACCAAAATTAATTCAAATTTATTTGTCTCCAATTTTCTGATGTAGGGAATCATGTTACCCTATTTTCCATATATTTTATTTTGGAGAAAATAATTTAAATAAAACTCAAATAACTCCATATTGAAAATAAATTCAAAAGAACTTTGAATTTAATTCTTTGAAACTCCCAACTCATATTTCATATGTTTTGAATAAGTCATTTTATCTTCACTCGTGAAAATCATTGAGTTGCATAAAGTTCCTGGGATGGAAATATTTTCCAAATGAAATTCAAGTATTTTCAACACCCCTTGTCATTTAAATAAATGGAAGAAGTCATGTCATCTTCTCTCCAGGGTTTTGTGGTGAAAAGAATTTGAATTCACGGAGATCACGAATGCAAAATGAAAGTTTGGGAAAGTCCTTTTATTCCCCCTCATTTAACTTTCAAAAAGTTTCGAATTTCACTCAATTTCACACAATCAATCAAACAATTAATCAAATCTATCTATTTATTATAACATTCCAAAATTTAGAATTTTGGGATGTTACAAATCTACCACCCTTAAAATGAATCTCGTCCTCGAGATTCGGAGAGGCTAGAAAGAAATAGGTTAGGTTTGGGTCTCAAAAATCCATCAATTGTCTCCTGAGGTCTCGGGTGCTACCACCCTTAGAAGCATTGTTACAGTTCCATCAAAACTCATATACTCCATCCTTATTCCTGACAGTGTCGGTCTTCTCAGAGCTCGAGAAAATTCCTTCTCTGGGCTCTTCCGGTAGTGGCATAACTTTTCCTCAATACTTCTGTCCTTTCATCTTGGTACGGTTATTCCGAGACTGGGTCTTCTTAGCTGACGGGTCTGGCGCCAATACTAAACAACTATCGATATCTCATGGTGGTCAACAATTTATGGTTTCTCCTGCAGAAAACGGTTCTGGATTGAACCTCACCGTATATCCTACGATTGGCAACAGCTGCCGTGTACAAGGGAAAATACTTATACCATTCTAAGGTTCAAACAAGGTTTTGACCGTCGTCTCTCTACTATAGGTAAGTCACTCAGATTTACCATCCCATATAGCAAGGCGAATAATATGAGTAAGTCGGTATGGTGATCAATCCATCCCGCAACCAAATCATTACCTTGTACATGGTTTAGCGAATCTCGCATTCTAACACTCGGTCATCCTCACAAGCATTGCAGAATTTCTCTTGTCGACGAACCAAGTTCGGATAAATCCATTGATTCTGCAAGCCAAACAAACATCTATCGTTCCTTAACAACTCTCAGGTTTTGCGTAAACTCCTATAGAATCGTCGGTTGATAAATTCGTAACTTCTTCCAGGGTTTTTCCTTCAGCAAGAATGTGCTTGCTTCTTGGCAGTCCCGAAGCACGTGGGTTATGGCCCATCTCATCACTTGTAGTCCTTGAACTTATCCTCGGGCTTCTGATCATTATTCCAACTTCCAACTTCCTAGTATTCTTAAATCCATCCAATTGTACTGTCTTCCTTCCTTCTATTGGCACCAAACTAGGACATGATTACTCATACTCATCATGGAATTTCCATTGATCCATATTTCCAACATCATACCTACTTTATATCCAATAGTAATTCATCTCTTCATCCTCGTGGGATATCCCACCTACCGAGATAAAAACTTATACTTATGAAGTCCATACTCCACTTCGTGGAACATCATTATCCTTTCCAGGGTCAAGAGTCCTTACAGGGGAATATTGGGCATCTCTGCATGGCACTTCTTCACTGGGAAAGGTGAAACACATCATGAACTCCTGACAGTCCTTCGGGTGACTCCAACTTGTTGGCCACTTCTCCCATACGCTCCAAAACTCGGTATGGTCCTACAAATCTCGGGGCTAACTTTCCCTTAACTCCAAATCGTTTAACTCCTCGCAGAGGGGACACACGAAGACATGCTCTATCTCCAATTTCATAGACTACCTCCTTGCGTTTTTAGTCCATAAAACTCTTACATGCAGGCTGAGCTACCTTCATCTATCTCGAATCCACTTAACATTCTCTTCTGACTCCTTGATCACATTTTGTCCAAACAACTGACGGTCTCCAACTTCATCCCACATCAACGGTGTCTGGCTCCTTCTCCCATACAAAGCTTAAAAAGGGGCCATCTTCAAACTGGCTGGGTAACTGTTGTTGTATGAGAACTCCGCGTAAGGTAGATTATCATCACTACTAGATCCATAATCTAGCGCACACGCTCTCAACATGTCCTCCAGAATCTGATTGACTCTCTCGATTTATCCATCTGTCTGCGGATGAAAGGTTGTACTGAACTCTAACCTAGTACCCAAAGTCTGGTGCAGCTGATTTCAAAAGTTTGAGGTAAACTGTGTTCCTCTATCTGATGTGATGGTCCTCGGAACTCCATGCAGACATACGATCCTGGTCAAATATATTTTGGCCAACTTCTCACTTGTATAGGTGGTTTTCACTGGGATAAAGTGAGCCACTTTGGTCAAGCGAATCAACTACTAACCAGATAGAATCATGTCCCGTTCGGGTTCTGGGAAATCCGGTAATGAAATCCATGCCAAACTTACCCCACTTCCATTCGGTTATCGACATAGGCTGTAGTAATCCTGCTGGCTTCTGATGCTCTGCTCTTACTCTCTCTGGCATACATCACCTACGACTACATACTCCACAATATCCTTCTTCATACCAGTCCACCAGAAACGCTCCTTCAAATCCAAATACATCTTGGTGTTTTCAGGGCGAATCGAGTATGGTGAGTCATGAGCCTCCTGAAGTATTAACTTCCTGATCTATGCATTATTGGGTACATGTACACTATCCTCAAACCATAAGGGGTCGTGCTCATCCTTACGAAAACCTTTGGCCTTTCCTTTTCTCATCCTCTCTTTTACCTCAGCAATCTCTTTGTCATCCTTCTAAGCTTCACGGATCTTTCCCAGCAATGTAGACTGAACTTCCATTGCTGCAACAAAACCTTTGGGAACAATCTCCAACTGAAGTTCCCTGAGATCCTCGGCTAACTCCTTTGGTAATCCCCCACTTATGAGGGTATTCATCCTGGTGTTCTTTATGGTTGTGTCCTATTTCTCCACAAAGCTTGCATGCACTTTCTCCATATCATTCCCATAAGGCTTCAACTTCTGGGACACAAGCTGAGACTTTAGCAGAGTCAACTTAAATTCTTCCCAAACGGTTACTCCTTGCCATCCATTGATGGTTTGGTACATCCTCCACCAGGTAGCAGCACCTCTTTCAAAGAACGGAAGAGCATCTTTGGGCCATATCCTTTCGACTATAGGGTTATTCTTCATGTGATCCTCCATGTTCTGAATCCATTGGTCTGTCTCCAATTGACTCATTGGTCCAGACAATACAAGCTCTTCTCCATTCATCCTCTATGGGGTCCATGGGTTTTGAGGTGGGATAAGAGAGATAGAGAGGGATACACACAATACAAACAAAAGTTTTGAAAAGACAGGTTTTATTTGTGGCTGTCGGAAAAACATCAAACAAATGGCAGCTCACAATCGTCGCATCTAACGCAGGTATATAATAGGGGTTTGGGCTTCTAATGGTCAATAAATCTTCAAAGTCATCAAACTCTTTGATTCTTGTTCATGTCTCCGATGGCTTCTTCTGATCATGCTTGTCCTACTCAAGTTCTTTTGCCAGATCATCTCCGTTGTCGCAAAGTATATCATGACGTCCTTTAATATTTCTGGAGTTGCGTTCCAAACTTCCGGGTTTCAACATCATTGGCATGAACCATGGTCCTACTGTCTTTCAGTTCCTTACGAATCTCCGGTACTCGAGGTTTTGCTCCTCCAGCTTGGCTACTTTCAGTTTCTGGATCCTGAATTCTTCACGAAATGCTCCTTGTCAAATATAGCTTCCTAAAGGTCCATCTTAAAATTCTTGATGTAATACTCCAGATACTGGTGGTACACTAGCTAAGGTTAAAATTTCCTTCTTTGCTGATAGATGCTCCATCAGCCTTCTTCCATCCAATCCTTCCATGCATATGCATGCTTAACTCAGCACGGTGACAATAGCATAAACGGGCGATAACATCATGGATAGCCGTGTTTCTGCTCTTGTCATTTCCATGAGCTATTTCTCCATAGTTGATATCTCCTGCATTGGGGTTTCCTTGACAAAACTTTGAGTTCTGATGCTCCATGTTCCGGTCTTTCTTCGATACACCTTAATCTCGGGTATTGACAGCTTCCATAGTCTGCCAGGTTCCATAGAGGTAGCCTTCCTAGGTCATACAAATCTGGGAATTCTTCAAAGCCTTCAAATTCTCCAAGTCTTCGGAGTCTTCAACAGTTGTAGTCTCCATTATTCAGATGCACAGTAAAATCTCCGTCATTCCGTAGTGGTCGTGGTTGTCCTGATATCTTGTACTCCTTGGAGTGGTCTCATTAGTAGAATCTTTGGGTGGTCAAAAGGGAAAAGGGGTATGGTCTCTCTAAAAGGGAATATTTGAATAAGCTCAGAAGAGAAGAGAGGTAAAAGATCTTTTTGAAAAAGAAAATTTTAGAGAAAATCCTTCATATGGGCTTGCCAGTTTCTAAGGTCACGTCCTACACTCAACATGTGCTCTGATACCATCTTGTAGCGACCGACCGAATGGATCAAGTCTCGTGCTTAAGTGTCATCCTGGATCGGTATCTTGACACACACAAGACTTGAGGATTTATAACAGGTAAATCACATGTATAAAGTAACGTAAATACTATTACCTCAATCCAAATAGCGGAAGTAACAAGGTTGTGGATTCCCATCAACACCAACGACAAAGTTGAGTGTAGAAATCGTAACCCTAACGTATCACTTGCTCGTCGTAAGATCCTCCAACATGAGACGTTGCAGCCACAAAGGGTCAGTACATTGAATGTACTGGCAAATTCACACCATAGGATAGTGATGAATAAAGGCTATCACTACATGCATCTTTGGCTCGTGGAAAAGCTCTATGGTTATAATGTTTTTGCGAAAAGCCAATTTTTCCCTACTGCAAAGGAATAAATTTTATTTAACTATCATGGTGGTTGTTAAACATTGAGAATGGTTGACAGCATTCTCAATCCCAATTAAAAATATCATCATTAACCCAACAATATTAATT
Organism: Aegilops longissima; assembly: GCA_021605205.1. Classification (NCBI taxonomy): domain Eukaryota; kingdom Viridiplantae; phylum Streptophyta; class Magnoliopsida; order Poales; family Poaceae; genus Aegilops; species Aegilops longissima. The sequence continues at coordinate 435,738,735 of CM038679.1, read as the reverse complement.
AAAGTAACATGATGAGATTCACATGATAATCCAAGTACTAGATACTCAAGATATCCATAACCGGGGACACGGCTAACCATGATTAGTTTGTACACTCTGCAGAGGTTTGTGCACTTTTCCCCACAAGACTCGATCTCCTCCGTTGGGATTCTCACACTACATGGTGTTTGAGAAACGGATGACCGAGACATAGTCTTTCAGAAGTGCTAGCACCTTACGATGGGTAGACCGTTACACCTACATCCCCTACATTTGCTAGTCTACCACTGTAAGAGTTCGCACGACTTAATCAACTATGCTAGAGCCCATAGTAGCTTGTGGCTGCACACGGAAGTTTCTAGCATGAATAATCTCATGATCCGTTTGAGCCTGGGTGGCGGTCCAAAAATAACAGGCAATCCTGGAATACCCGGGTACCTCAATCCACCCAGATGTGTGTTTAAGTTGCCACCTTAAATAAACCATTAATTAACAATCTCACATCTGTGATGGATACACTCACCCTATCCACGTCTACTAGCATAGCATGGCAATATAAGCAAACGTAGAAGTAACTCCCAATGGTTTGATATTAAAACAGGTAATAGGTACTACCTCGTCTACTTTCCCAAAACCCACAATTTAATTAGATCCTAATCATGCAATGTTTGAGGATTGATCTAATGCATAAAAACTGGGTATGAAAGGGATATGATCAAATTGTGAACTTGCCTGCAATGTTGATGAAGATAATTCGCACTCAAAACTCTTGATAGTTCTACTCGTCACACTCCGGTCAATCTATCGTAAGCAAGCAATAGTAACCACACATAAGCAATCACTCAAAGGATCAGAAAGAACGAAGAAGACGATTCAGAAAACATCAAAACCAAGCAAATAACTCTTGCAACATAAAACAATTTCTAACAGTACCAAAATTATGTGAATTTGGCCTTATCAGAAAGTTTAGGTCAAGAGCTTCGATTTGCAAAAAGAATCAATTAAATCAGAGTTATAAAACTCAAGTTATGATCAAACGAAGTTCAAATTCAAATCTGATCTAATTCAAATTTTAAACTTTCAAAAACATGTTTGAGTTAGATAAAGGTCGTAACGAAGAAGTGGGTGTTGGTTTCATCTAATTTGGATGAACGAGTAAAAAGTTACGGCTATTTGAAAAATCAGGGCCAAGCTGTTTTACAGAAGAAAAATAGCTACGGCTAAAATAATTTTAGGTCTAATGTATAAATACAGAGACTAATTGGTAATCTAATTAATATATCATACTAGTCTAAAAAATAATAAACTATGGAGGTATAAAAAAGAAAAAAAAGGAAGAAAGATACCTTTATAAGGCAAAGAAAAGACAACTTCGGAGAGAGAGACAATTTCAGAAGTCGCGCCGAAGAGGGGAAAAATATTTTTCTTAAATGAATCTAGTCAAACCAAAATATTGATTTAACCCGAATCGGATGATTTTTGGAAGCTCTATGGATATTTATAGGTGGAAAAAAGATTTAAGGGTTAAAGTCTAGGCAATGTGGGACTAAACGTAGACTAATTAAATGAAACAGAGAAGAAAAAGGCTAACACCTCGCACGGGCCTAAAGCCCATCGGCCGGCCGCGCGCTTACGTGGTGCATTTTTTTTGCTAAGGAAAATAAAATCTGAAAAGGAAAGGCTGGTTGGGTCTGGCCTATTTAAGAGAGAAAAAAACAATGAGGTGCTAGAAGCTACTATACTGCGCATGTAGGCGATAAACAAATATGGGCCGCACGTACAGTTTTTTTTTAAATAGAAATAGAAGGAAAATCGAAATAAAAAATATAAACGTAAAATTAGATATAGGCATATTATATATCAAAATTTTCAGAAAAAGATTTTCTACAACATGAACATTTTTGTAGCATCAAATAAAATTCGCACTAATTTAAGTAATTCAAACAGTGCTACTTCTACAATAAAACCCAATAAAATCATTTTAGAAATACCAAAGTTATTTCAAATTTATTTCTCTCCAATTTTCTGATGTAGGGAATCATGTTACCATATTTTCCATATATTTTATTTTTGGAGAAAATAATTTGAATAAAACTCAAATAACTCCAAATTGAAAATAAATTCAAAAGAACATTGAATTTAATTCTTTGAAACTCCCAACTCATATTTCATATGTTTTGAAGAAGTCATTTTATCTTCGCTCGTGAAAATCATTGAGTTGCATAAAGTTCCTGGGTTGGAAATATTTTCCAAATGAAATTCAAATATTTTCAACACCCCTTGTCATTTAAATAAATGGAAGAAGTCATTTCATCTTCTCTCCAGGGTTTTGTGGTGAATAGAATTTGAGTTCACGGAGATCACGAATGCAAAATGAAAGTTTGGGAAAGTCCTATTCCCTCTCATTTAACTTTCAAAAAGTTTCGAATTTCACTCAATTTCACACAATCAATCAAATCTATCTATTTATTATAACATTCCAAAATTTAGAATTTTGGGATGTTACAACATTATCCAGAGCAGGTAAAAATCATGGAGAAATTCCCACTAGTTGACATTGATGCACCGAAGCGGATCATAGCGTAAGAACTACTTACTTGCAGAGATTGTAGGAGTTATGTGTGGTTTTTTTTCAAGTGTTCTTCTGACATAAAGGATTCTCTCTTTATTATGAAGAGGTGATTGTGGGATTTTTGCACTGATGAACGTATGGTTGTGGAATGGGACATTGCTTCCAAACTACAGACAAGCTGACATACAGAATATCAGGAAGCGAATGACCATCTCCATGATCAAGTGTGACCTGAACACAGAGCCATGGCAGGAGATTCTCAGACCAGTCAAAAAGTAAAAGGGGAGCCGTACGGAGGTTTTTCATCTTTTTTTCAGCACATCAAGTGAAACAACCTCACATTACTGTCAATCAATCATGTTTTTTGATTTTATCATATGATTGAGCTTACAATGGATCCAGCTATGAACTTAAAGCAAAGAACTAGGTGTTAACCATTTTTCACATCACTTGCCCAAAATCAACGCACAAGTTGCTTCATATTGCCCCACTGTTTGCTCAAAAACTGCTCATGAGTTGTTGTTTTTTTCAAACACAACTGTTGATAACTTTTTTGGCAAGAGGAATCAAAAACCACAGAATGATTAAGCATACAGATTTCCACATTTTCCTTTCAAGCAACCACCATTTTTGGGGGGTATATGTCTGGAATTATGAATTTAAAGCGAAGACAAAAACAAGGACAAATATAAATTATTACAAGCTTCTCCAAATCGATCGACACGTTTTTTGACATAAAACCAGTGGCGTAGTTGCTTTAAAATGCCTCATCATCTGCTCAAAAAATAAGGTCACCAGTTGCTTCTAGTGTACGACACCTAGACTGAGTGGGTCATTTCTTCTGTTCCACGTCACTTCAACTTCTCAGTGCACTTATGAGCATTGTGTTCAATTGAATCACAAAGGTTGCATTTGTTCTTTCTTTTTGGTTGTAGTTCTAAAGCTGATTTGAACTGTTTGGTGCGGGTGCGCCCTTTTGTGACTGACCTGGGTGGAGGTTGACCCAATGCACTAGGGGCTGTAGGGATCTGATGCTTCCTTAGCCCGACCTGCTTCTCGGGCTGCCTTGAGCTTCTTTCTCCTTAATTTGTTCACTTTAGTAACCTCGGTGTCTGCTGCCTTCATGTGCCTCGCAACCAGAACAACATCCTCATCACTTGTCATTGCTTTCTTTGCCAACTTCACAAAATCCATTGTCATATTCACTTGGCGCACTTGGTTCTCCGACTCAGGGGGCAAGTCCGGGGCAGAATTTTGGTCAATTGGCGGGGGCACACTTGGGACTGCATCTTGTGTCCAACGTTGCTTGATGTAGCGTGCGGGGATCTCATTAACGCCAAGGTGTGTGAAGATTTTCAATACATGGCAACAAAGTATGCCGTCCCTATGCCACTTGCAACATTCACAATCATAGATTGCTGGCTCTGGCCTCACTGTGACTAGGTACTTCCTTGAGCCATACCCTATAACTTCTTCTGTATTGGGCTCAATGTGATAGAAGTTGATTCCAGCGGGGCGCACATCGTACTGGCCAATCATCCGAAACTCAGTTCTAAATTTCACATAGATGTCCCTAGTGTATGCCTTGTAGGCATGTCTCTCAATGGGGAAACACGACCATCTTTGTGCGTCTAGATGCTCTGTCCGGTAGTCGTTCCCGCCTTCCCTCACGAGTATGTGTACCTGAATTTTCTCATATTGCTTGACAAAATTGAGGAGCGACTTGTGTGGGTTCACATAGTGCTTCGAAATAGCGTTGAACCTTTCGCTGCGTTGTGTTGATTGAAGGAATGGGAAGAACCTGAATTTGAAGTAGCATGGCACCCATGTAGCCCAGTCTTCATACAGTTTCTCAAAGTGCCCATACATGAGCCCCTCATACTTTAGCAAGAGTGCAGCCCACTTTCGCTCAAATTCCGCGGGGGTGAAACTGAAGTCAATACACTCGTTGAAGTCCTTCACCAAATCTGGGTTCCTAGCCAACACTGGTCCAAGTTTTTCTTGCGCCTTCTTCATGATATGCCAACGACAACAGCGGTGTATTGCTGCGGGGAACTTGTTCTTGATAGATGCCGCCATTGCAAAATCTTGGTCTGTGATTATGTTGTCCGGAGCTAATCCATCCATTGCCTCCAAGAACGCATCAAATAGCCAGTCATAGCTTGAGGCTAGCTCCTTCCGGACAAAGCTACACCCAAGCATAATAGATTGCCCATGTCTGTTGATGCCAATGAATGGGGCAAACGGCATACAGTACATGTTCGTGAGATAAGTTGCATCAAATGATACACAATTGTGGTAAGCCGTCGCATAAGCTTTCCGGGCTGCACCGTCCACCCAAAACAAGTTCTCACACCTGCCTTCCGCATCCGTCTCGCACTTGAAGAAAAAACCAGGGTCTGCTTCCTTAACTTTGCAAAAGTAGTTCAGGGTTTCTTCAACGTCGCAGTCTTTAGTTGCAGCATTCAGCTTTGAACAATGGTTATGTATGGCTTTGCACGTGTAAGGGACGATCAACTCTGACCCATAGTATGATGACATCACCATCATCATTGTCCCTGTCAAAGACATTTTTTCACAATACCTTGTGTTATTTTTTTCAAGCAACAAAATCATGATGTAAGGAGCAACTTATGCATAAAATAGGGCAACTTCATATGCATAAATAGTTCTTTCTTTTTACTAGTTTTCCCCCTATGCACACGAAATGCACAATGTGAGAAGTTAGTAGTTTTTTTATATGCTGGGCACCATGTATCTTATCAGAGTTGCTCAAAGCCAAAAACAAATTGCTCAAAGTAAAAAAGAGAGTTGCTTTTTTTCTGGCCAAAAAGATGAGGGGTGGTGGGGTGTTGTTTTTTTATGTACCTGCTGTCAAGTTGCTGCCGTGTACATGATTCAGAAAATTTTTCTCCTCTGGGGGGGATGCCTTGGTGGGAACGAAGATATTTGGATAGTGAAGGTTTGTCAACCAACGGATGGGTGTGATCTGCAACGAAGTTTATAACCTCCCATCTTCAATCTATTAGCTTGAGCACCATCTTAGCATGGCATTTGGTCTGCTTTATAGTCTCCATGTTTTGCTTCTTCTTATAAGTGGGTTCTTCATCATCCTCTTCAATATCTTCTTCAGGGGAGCTTGTGTATGCACTTTTTTTGCTTGACGAGACATCTGATACTCCAACCCTCTCCATAGGCTTACGAAACTTGTTACAACAGAATTGTTTCCTGTCCAGCACCCCTGTGTATGCCGACCTGTGGGACGTGTTCGGCTTGATTGAAAAACCCACCCCTAGAGCATAGTGATTGTAGTGTTCTCTCGCCCCCACTAGCATGTCAAAGCGCATACCAACATAGAGCAGTTGCAGCTGCGACCCTACTTCTTCATCTTCCAAGTCAGGTTTATCATCAACTATAGCATTAGCAGGACCAACTACAACATTGGGAGCAGCGACATGGGTGGTCGGAGCATGAGCATCATTAGAGCCAATGTCGGGGTCTGGTGACTAATTCCTGCTCGTCCTCGAGTAGGTAAATGATAAAAGAAATAATTTATGAAGTGTGAATGCTAGCAGGTGCACAAGTTTGATCAATGATAATTTCAATCACCTTTTCTAGCATCCTTATATATCATAACAGTAGCTCATCTCATAAAGCTTCTCATGATCAAGTAACAAGCTATTCACATGTTAAAGTATAGATCATAAACTTTCTTGAAAACTAACAAACCGTGTTATTAGTCATTAAACAATTACAATTCATCTTATTTTCAGGAAGAGTCTATGTCAGAGCTTTGATTTAGCAAACTCCACATACTCAACTATCATTTAGTCTTTCACAATTGCTAACACTCACGTGATATTTATGGGTTCATAGTTTTAATCAGACATAGAGAAAGATAGGGGCTTATAGATTCGCCTCCCAACCTTTTACCTCAAGGGTAATGTCAACAATAATAGCTCATGATGCCTTACATCCAATTGGATATATATATCAGAATCTTTCCAACACAATGTGCTTGCCAAAGGATAAAATGTAAAAAGGAAAGGTGAAAACACCATGACTCTTGCATAAGGTAAAAGGCAAGAATAAAAGATAGGCCCTTCACAGAGGGAAGCAGAGGTTGCCATGCACTTTTATTGTTGGATGCACAAAATATTAATGCGAGGGAACGTCACTTTATATTGCCACTTGTGATAAGGACCTTTATTATGCAGTCTGTCGCTTTTATTGCTTCCATATCACAACATCGTATAAAGCTTATTTTCTCCACACTAAAAGATCATACATATTTAGAGAGCAATTTTTATTGCATGCACATGACAACTTACTTGAAGGATCTTACTCAATCCATAGGTAGGTATGGTGGACTCTCATGGAAATACTGGTTTAAGGGATGTTTGGAAGCACAAGTAGTATCTCTACTTGGTGCAAAGAATTTGGCTAGCATGAGTGGGAAAGGCAAGCTCAACGTGTTGGGCGATCCATGACAATATACTTTATTTCGGATATAAGAAAACATAACCCATTACGTTGTCTTCCTTGTCCAACATCAACCTTTTAGCATGTCATATTTTAATGAGTGCTCACAATTACAAAAGATGTCCAAGATAGTATATTTATATGTGAAATCTCTCTTCCTTCAATATTCTTTCATGAATTGTTCAAGTGACAAATACAATGTTTGCTAACCTTCAAGAAATTTACCACCTCTACTTCTTATATATAAAGTCATTACTCCCCATGGGATAAGCATATGAAACATATATAATTTCAGATTTATGATATTCAAATCATTCAACTATTTACTCATAGGATATAAGTGAAGCACAGAGTAAATGACAAACTACTCCAAAAAGATATAAGTGAAGATCAATGAGTAGTTAAATAATTATTTAGCTATGTGAAGACTCTACCATTTAATAATTTCAGAACTTGATATTTTATTCAAACAGCAAGCAAAAAAAAATGACGCTCCAAGCAAAACACATATCATGTGGTGAATAAAAATATAGCTCCAAGTAAAGTTACCGATGAACGAAGACGAAAGAGGGGATGCCTTCCGGGGCATCCCCAAGCTTAGACGCTTGGTTACCTTTGAATATTACCTTGTGGTGCCTTGGGAATCCCCAAGCTTAGGCTCTTGCCACTCCTTATTCCATAGTCCATCGAATCTTTACCCAAAACTTGAAAACTTCACAACACAAAACTTAACAGAAAACTCGTAAGCTCCGTTAGTATAAGAAAATAAAACCACCACTTAGGTACTGTTGTGAACTCATTCTTTATTTATATTGGTGTAATATCTACTGTATTCCAGCTTCTCTATGGTTCATACCCTCCGATACTACTCATAGATTCATCAAAATAAGCAAACAACACATAGAAAACAGAATCTGTCAAAAACAAAACAGTATGTAGTAATCTGTATCAAACGTATACTTCCGGAACTCCAAAAATTCTACCAAAATAGGACATCCTAGATAATTTTTTATTGATCTGCTGCAATTGGAATCAGTATTTTATCACGTTCTGATGATTTAACAATTGTTTTCGTGAACAGAAAGTTTCTGGAATTTTCAGCAAGATCAAATAACTATCATCCAAGAAGATCCTATAGGTCTTACTTGGCACAAACACTAATTAAAACACAAAACCACATCTAAACAGAAGCTAGATGGATTATTTATTACTAAACAGAAGCAAAAGGAAAAGAACTAAAATAAAATTGGGTTGCCTCCCAACAAGCGCTATCGTTTAACGCCCCTAGCAAGGCATGATGATTTCAATGATGCTCACATAAAAGATAAGAATTGAAACATAAAGAGAGCATCATGAAGAATATGAATAGCACTTTTAAGTCTAACCCACTTCCTATGCATAGGGATTTTGTGAGCAAACAACTTATGGGAACAATGATCAACTAGCATAGGAAGGCAAAACAAGCATAACTTCAAAACTTTCAACACATAGAGAGGAAACTTGATATTATTGCAATACGTACAAGCATGTGATCCTCTCTCATAATAATTTTCAGTAGCATCATGAATGAATTCAACCATATAACCAGCACATAAAGCATTCTTTTCATGATCTACTTGCATAGAAATTTTACTACTCTCCACATAAGCAAATTTATTCTCATCAATAGTAGTGGGAGCAAACTCAACAAAATAACTATCATGTGAAGCATGATCCAATTGAAAATTAAAATCATGATGACAAGTTTCATGGTTATCTTTATTATTTATAGCATACATGTCATCACAATAATCATCATAAATAGGAGGCATGCTTTTATCATAATAAATTTGCTCATCAAAACTTGGGGGACTAAATATATCATCTTCATCAAACATAACATTCCCAAGCTTGTGGCTTTGCATATCATTAGCATCATGGGTATTCAAGGAATTCATACTAACAACATTGCAATCATGCTCGTTCACATATTTTATGCCAAGCATTCTATGTAATTCTTCTTCTAGTACTTGAGCACAATTTTCCTTCCCATCATTTTCACGAAAGAAATTAAAAAGATGAAGCATATGAGGCAACCTTAATTCCTTTTTTTTGTAGTTTTCTTTTATGAACTAAACTAGTGATAAAACAAGAAACTAAAAGATTCGATTGCAAGATCTAAAGATATACCTTCAAGCACTCACCTCCCCGGCAACGGCACCAGAAAAGAGCTTGATGTCTACTACACAACCTTCTTCTTGTAGACGTCGTTGGGCCTCCAAGTGTAGAGGTTTGTAGGACAGTAGCAAATTTTCCTCAAGTGGATGACCTAAGGTTTATCAATCCGTGGGAGGCGTAGGATGAAGATGGTCTCTCTCAAGCAACCCTGCAACCAAATAACAAAGAGTCTCTTGTGTCCCCAACACACCCAATACAATGGTAAATTGTATAGGTGCACTAGTTCGGCGAAGAGATGGTGATACAAGTGCAATATGAATGGTAGATATAGGTTTTTGTAATCTAAAAATATAAAACAGCAAGGTAGCAAGTGGTAAAAGTGAGCGTAAACGGTATTGCAATGCTAGGAAACAAGGCCTAGGGTTCATACTTTCACTAGTGCAAGTTCTCTCAACAATAATAACATAATTGGATCATATAACTATCCCTCAACATGCAACAAAGATTCACTCCAAAGTCACTAATAGCGGAGAACAAACGAAGAGATTATGGTAGGGTACGAAACCACCTCAAAGTTATCCTTTCTGATCGATCTATTCAAGAGTCCGTAGTAAAATAACACGAAGCTATTCTTTCCGTTCGATCTATCATAGAGTTCGTACTAGAATAACACCTTAAGACACAAATCAACCAAAACCCTAATGTCACCTAGATACTCCAATGTCACCTCAAGTATCCATGGGTATGATTATACGATATGCATCACACAATCTCAAATTCATCTATTCAAACCAACACAAAGTACTTCAAAGAGTGCCCCAAAGTTTCTACCGGAGAGTCAAGACGAAAACGTGTGCCAACCCCTATGCATAAGTTCACGAGGTTACGGAACTCGCAAGTTGATCACCAAAACATACATCAAGTGGATCACGTGATATCCCATTGTCACCACAGATAAGCACATACAAGACATACATCAAGTGTTCTCAAATCCTTAAAGACTCAATCCGATAAGATAACCTTAAAGGGAAAACTCAATCCATTACAAGAGAGTAGAGGAGGAGAAACATCATAAGATCCAACTATAATAGCAAAGATCGTGATACACCAAGATCGTACCACCTCAAGAACACGAGAGAGAGAGAGAGAGATCAAATACATAGCTACTGGTACATACCCTCAGCCCCGAGGGTGAACTACTCCCTCCTCGTCATGGAGAGCGCCATGATGATGAAGATGGCCACGGTGAGGATCCCTCCCGTAGGTGCTTGAACAGGTCCCGATTGGTTTTTGGTGGCTACAGAGGCTTGCGGCAGCGGAACTCCCGATCTATTCTGCTTCCCGAAGTTTTTAGCGTATATGGATATATATAGGCGAAAGAAGTCGGTAAGGGGAGCCACGAGGGGCCCACGAGGGTGGGGGTGCGCCCGGGGGCAAGCGCCTCCCCGCCTCGTGGCCACCTCAAGCTTCCTTGACTTCAACTCCAAGTCTCTGGATCACGTTAGCTCCAAAAATCACGCTCCGAAGGTTTCATTCCATTTGGACTCCGCTTGATATTCCTTTTCTGCGAAACATCAAACAAGGAAAAATGTAAACTGCACTGGGCTCTGGGTTAATAGGTTAGTCCCAAAAATAATATAAAAGTGTTTAATAAAGCCCATAAACATCCAAAATAGATAATATAATAGCATGAATACTTCATAAATCATAGATACGTTGGAGATGTATCAGTGCCTCACCAACCCCCTCTTCCAAATGGATAACCCGCTAATCATAGGCTATATTTAAGAACAACGCACCCAACTCAACCGAAATGTTGACAGACTCTATGTCAACCGGTGGTTCATTGAGATCAATCATCGTTTTGTTTTCTTCTTGGCCCTCTCTGTTTTGTTTACCAACTCACCCGACAAATACATTTTCATTGTCAATAACACAACCAATATAAACATACTTTTTCTGTTAGGAGGACAAATCGAGGTAAAAGTCTATACTAGATTAAATCAGGGCAACCATATGCAATTTTCTAGGCAACTGTAAAGATAAGAAGAGGCAACTTTTTTGTTGTTTTCACGCAAGTTCAATTTTTTGTCATACATTTTCTTCTCTCTGTTACCCACCAGCGCACAATATGTGTATAATTTGCTGACACGTGTGTTTCCTTTTTGTTCTTCAGCAGGAGGTGGGAAATGCTTTTTGCAGTGGGGGAAAGATGCATATATGTTAGGCAGATCTAAGCATGGGCAGAAGACCTTTTTAAATTTTTAGTAGTAGATTTGTGTGGATTTAGGCAGATCTTCTATGCAACGTTGTTACTTTTCATATGTTTTTATTTGTGAGAGGATGCACATGTACTGAACTATGTTCAAATGCTTTTGTGTGAATATTTTCTGTTTTTACCAGATTGAGAACCGTATGCAGTTTTTGCCAGATTGATGAATGCAAGCATCCTGATGCATACTTTTGTTCATGACAACTGTATGTTGCTCAGTTTTCTCTGCAAAATCCTTGAGAGGTGGGAAGTTGCTTGGAAATTGTTTCTCTTTTCTTTACATAACGGACATAGTTGCTCAGTTTTACAAATCAGGAAAAGAAACACCCCCACTTGATCCCTCAAGGAGGGGCAAAGCTATTTTCGTTCACCCCTCCCCCCCTTGTTCTGCAGTTGTTCAACGAACACAATACATTTGCGTAAAGTACGAGATCAGTTGCTTAGTGTTTTTTTTTGCAAAACAACTGGAAGCCTATTGATTAGGGACAGACGAACACAATGCACATAGATGCTCAGTTTTGAAATCAGGAACAGACAAACCCTTTTGATATCTCAAGCAGGGACAAAGGTTTTAGGTTTTTTTCATACCCCCTCATTTTTTTGCAGTTGCTCAACGACCACAATGGAATTGCCTAAAGTTGGAGCACTAGTTTCTCAGTTTTTTTTTTTGCAAAACAACTGTAGGCCTATTGACCAGGAATAGACAAACACAATGCACATAGATGCTCAGTTTTGAAATCAGGAACAGACAAACCCTATTGATATCTCAAGCAGGGACAAAGATTTTAGGTTTCTTGTTCATACCCCCCTCTTTTTTTTGCAGTTGCTCAACGACCACAATGGAATTGCCTAAAGTTGGAGTACCAATTGCTCAGTTTACCAAACATGAAGGGGGGTTCATGATCAAGCATGAGAGGGACTGTTTTTTGTAGTTGCTTAGTCAAAGTAATAGAATTTCCCAAAATTTAATCACTAGTTCCTTAGTTTTTTGCACACACCTACAAATCCGACCAGAGAGGGACGTGAATTACTTGATTTTTCTAGGCAAATCACGAACAGAAGAGGGGGCAGAGGTTTTGGAGGACGGTAGTTACCTTTTGATCTTGCTTTGTCAAGACACCATGGACACCCCAAGATCAGCATGATTCTCCAGATCTGGCTACAAAGGAAGAGGAAGGAGGAAAGGGGAGATCTGAACGTATTGGTCAAGAAAGAGAGAAAAAAGAGGAGGGAGAGGGGGATTGCGGGGGCGCGCGCGAGAGAGAAGGGGGACAACGCGCGGGGACCAGGTGTGACCGGGGGGCGCGCGATCCACCCATGATTCATGCGGGCTTGGATTCCTTGATTTCGCGCACACGGGGCTGTCTTTCCTTTTTCGGCTGTCTGGTCGCGCGCGCGGGTCGCTCCTTTCTTTTCTGGGAGAGCGCTCGATGCTGCGATCGGGCGCCCGTGCACCAGCGAGCCACGTCCATGGACTTCGCTAGAGAGCGCCGCTGCGCTGATTCGTGGTTCGGAGCGCACCCTCCCGCACGCACACGCTTCACAACCAGCGCACTTTTTACCCGCCCATGCATCCATCCATCCGGCAGCAGCTAGCCACCACGTACCTGTGCATGGCAAGGTAGTTGATGCGTAGCACGTCGCGTGTGCTAGTTTGCTGTTCTCCGCGCTGCTATATCTTCTTGCACGCGTGTGACTGTGTCGCCTAGCTCGTTGTGTCGCCGCATCTCGCCAATCCCTGCTTCATCCGCATGCACTATCTCACCGGCCAATCCGTCTACATGCCGCCTAGTGTATTGTTCGTTGGCACCGTTGGCCGAAAACTGAAAACCGGGTCGACCGATCTTATGGCCGAGCGCCACCTCACCAGCCGATCTATTCGCATGCCGCCTAATGTACCGCTCATTGGAACTGTTGACCAAGAGTCAGGCCAACCGATCTTATGGCCCCGACGCCACACTACATCCCTTGTGCCCCTCTCCTTCGGGGCGTGTGCTGAATAACATCCCTCGCGACCTCTTCTATGATGATCACTACCACAGTCGATTCGTGCCTCTTGCCATGACCACCACTATTACCTCAAAATGAAAGCGTGGCCACATCTCCGAAACCAAGGCATCACTCTGTTTCATACAGCGTCGTCGTGTGACTGTAGTTGTGGACACTCTTGATTTTTTTTTTTTGAAAACCCCTCCCATATATTAATTAACTTAAAATATTCATACAATCATCCATTACAAAATCAGCCACGCAGGGCGGAACACTATTAAGGAGCACACCATCAGACCTATTATCAAAGCTGAACTTCGCAATCTCGTGCGCCACCCTATTAGCCGTTCTGTTAATCTTGGATATCTTGCAATTTATCACCATGTTAGCTAAACTCAAAGCTTCTATCTTTAGATCCACCAGAGGAGACCTGTCTAGAAGATCATTTCGAAGGAAAGAAGCCACAAAAGAACAATCCGTTTCTAAAATGATGGCCTTGTGGGGAGTAATACCAATGTATAGCCCTGCAAGGGTCGCTCTCAGTTCCGCTTCTTCCGCGCTATTGCACACCCCAATATAATCCGAGGACGATATGATAACTTCTCCAGTGTGGTTCCTGGCCACGACGCCCACACTTGCAGCCCTTAAAGCCTCCACATAACTTGCATCAACATTAATCTTAATGATCTCCGTAGCGGGAGCCTGCCAAGTCACAAGATTCTTTCGCATATCACTAGTAAAATTTAAGCCATCCACCCTCTCTTTACTTTTGATGCTAATCTCCATCTTGACATTGGGATGACATGACGAGAAGGACGTCCAGTAATTCTGAATGAACCTCACCGAGTCGGAGATTTTTTCCTTTCCCTTACCAAAAATCAAATCATTCCTCAGATGCCAAGCCCTCCAAAACATGAATATAATTTGCTCACGCACCGGCGGCCTTACTTGATCCAATAAGACAAGTAACCAATCCGGCCCCGTAAAATTGAAAACCACTTCATCGGGTAAATTCCATACCTCCCTTACCGCCAAACGTAACGCTCGAGCCTTAGGGCAGCTTACCAGTGCATGAAATACAGATTCATCTTCCACGCCACAAATCGAGCACAAACCAATGGTAGTTTGGTGGTGTTTAACTCTGTTAACTTGAACCGCCAAACTTTGTGTCGTAGCACGCCATGCAAAAATTCTGATTTTCTAAGGGACCTGAGCCTTCCAAATAATATTCCATAGCCTCCTTTCCCCATTAGCAGCATCACTTGAACTCCCTAACTCAATCATAGAGTCCTTAAGTTTGAGCGCCAACTTATACGCACTTTTAACTGAGAATAAACCATTTTTTCGTAGTGCCAAGCAATGAAATCTCCCTCACCGACAGTCAGAACACGCAACTTCAAAATTTCGTCCGCATCATGTGGAAAGAACAGATGCCGAATAAGATTCTCACCCCATCTTGTTGAGCCACTAATGAATAATTCAGACACACATTTGAGTCTGGTTCTGTTCTTTTTTGCTGAAATTTGAAGCCCCGAATCTCTAGGAAGCTAACATTTGAGTCTGGTTCTGCTCGTAGACAAATCGATTTTGGGAAGAAGCGGTGAAGGACAAGGTGATCACGGAGGTGGCCTCGGCGGTCAAAAGACTATACTTGTCTGCTGCTGCAGATACGATTACGGCGTCAGCTTGGGTGGACGGTTCTGCTCCGGGTGCCACTGTCGCACCAAACGCGTTGGAGCAGCTTGTGCTCACTGGCGGGGGTACCAACAACTCCAACAATGGGCCCCCTGTTCAGTTTGCTACTGGAGGCCTGGAGGCGTCCAATGACATGGCTGGAGCACTCCTCAACACCAACTCAGGAGCTCCGGCTGGTCAAATGAGTGAGCTGATGGATAAGGGACCTGGGAGCACCTCCACTCTAACCTGGTGCTCTGGGTCTCCTATCGCTGCTGCTATGGCGTCTATGCGAAGCAGCCGCAGATGGGGATGTACACCCTATGGATCAAAGCGAAGGCTAAAACTCATGGTGGTCGCGAGGTGTGCTGCCGATGGCGTACAACAGCGTGCTCGCTACAGCTGAGTCCAACGATGGAAGAGGCTTCATCGAGAAGAGCAGGAAGAGAAGGAGATGGTGCAATCTGCATGTGCTAAACATGTGGTTTTGGCATCCCACGCCACCAAACAGCGGTAGCGAGCTCTCCAACAAGAAGATGATTTTTGCTGCCATGCTTGAGAGTACGGCAGGTAGCAAGAGGCGATCCCCGATGACCAAGACTTCGTGTTAAGCATGAATAGTACTAGTACTTGAAAGTCTAGAGGTTAGGGATGCTATGGATGTGAGTATGAATTGTAAAAGAGTGTGTGTTGAGAGAGTTGGTACTAGAGTAGGCATAGATGGGTCTACTATTCATGTAATCAAGAGGTAGATGGGGAGTGGAGGTGGATCAGGACAAAAGAAGAGAGTCATGGGGATGAAAAAGATGTAGGGAACAATACTAAGGAAGCAACCGGCCCTGGGGCTGCCGGTCAACTGACGGGCGAGCATGATATCGCTCGTCAGGAGCCATGAAAATAATTAGCTAGAACTGCCGAGGTCTGGGTCAACCTCGGACAGTCCAAGAGTTGGTGTGCCTCTCAAAGACACACCGACCCAACGTTATCTTTCTTTCTGAAACAAGGAAAAATAAAGAGTATGTTGAGAGTTTGCGCTACCGCTTGGGTATGAAAAATGTGTTTGTTGTTTCTTTGCCAGGAAAAGGTGGAGGTGTAGCAGTTTTTTGGGATGACCTTTATACTCTGCAGCTGAACAAATATGGTGAACATTTTATTGATATGTACATTTGCAAAGAAGATGGCAGTAAATGGAGAAGTACCTTTGTCTATGGTGAACCAAGGGCAAGCCAAAGGTATGTGATGTGGGAATTGTTAAGGCGTATCAAGCCGCTTGGGAACGGACCATAGTTTATGGTTGGTGATTTTAACGAAGCTATGTGGCAGAATGAGCATTTTTCTCGGAATAAGCGGTCGGATAAACTTATGGCAAATTTTCGTGAGGTTTTATCGGAATGCAATTTATTTGATTTGGGTTTTTCGGATGTTCCTTGGACTTACAATAACAAGCAAGAAGGTCACAAAAATGTGAAAGTGCGTCTTGACCGTGCGGTGGCTTGTCCTTGGTGGTCCTCCATGTTCCCTATCCAACATATTATCAGCTCAAGGTCAGATCATTGTCCTCTTCTTATTTAGGTGATGGGAGTTCCTCGTCCCGGGATGCTTATTAAAAATCTGAGATATGAAGCGTCTCGGGAGAGAGAGGTCTGGCGCTGAATGATCAAATTGAATTGGTTTGGAATAAAAGTACGCATGTCGTTGACACGGGAGATGTGGCAAATAAGTTGGACAGTCTTATGAAGTCCCTTCATGGGTGGAGTAAGGAACATATTGGTTATTTGCCCAAAAAGCTTGAAACGGCGCGAAAGAGATTAAATTTGCTCTTCAAAAGAAATGACCATACTGCTGTTATGGAAAGGAAGAAAATCCTAGCGGAGATGGATGAACTTTTGATTAAGGAAGAAATCATGTGGAAGCAGAGATCTTGTTTGGACAAAATGAAATGGGGTGATAGGAATACAAAATTCTTTCAGCAAAAGGCCACATGGAGAGCTAAGAAGAATAATATCTCGGCCCTTAAAAGGAGCGATGGTCCCTCTCTCATGATGTGGACGAGATTAAAGGTATCACAAACTCTTTTTTAAGAATCTCTACTCTTGTGACAAGACGGTAAACCCTTCTTATATTATCTCTCTTGTGAAACCTCGGGTGAATGATGAGATGAATGAGGATCTTTGTAAGCCTTTTTCTGAACAAGAGATTAGTGATGCACTTTTTCAAATTGGTCCGTTGAAGGCTCCAGGGCCAGATGGGTTTCCTGCTAGCTTTTTCCATTGGAATTGGGGTTTGCTAAAGGAAGATATTGTTCGTGCAGTTCAACAATTCTTTATATCAGGATGTATGCCGGAGGGGATAAATAATACAACTATTGTGCTTATTCCGAAAGTGAAGAACCCCCAGTCGATAAAAGATTTTCGGCCAATCAGTCTATGCAATGTCATATATAAAATTATCTCCAAGTGTCTTGTCAACAGACTGAGACCTTTGTTGGACGGTATGATTTCTCCAACCCAAAGTGCGTTCATCCCTGGAAGATTAATTTCTGATAATGCTCTTATAGCTTTTGAATGTATGCATTCGTTGAGTACGCTAAAAGATAGCCGAGGTGAATATGATCGTGTAGACTGGAGGTTCTTGGAAAGTATGCTTCGGGCATATGGTTTTGCTCCAGTGTGGGTTAAGTGGATTATGATCTGTGTGACGTCAGTGAAATTTTCTGTGCGGTTTAATGGCCAGTTGTTAGATTCGTTCCAACCTTCTTGTGGCCTCGTGCAAGGGATCCTCTGTCTCCTTACCTTTTCCTATTTGTGGTGAGGCTCTTTCGTTGTTACTCCATGATGCTACTGGCGAAGGGGTTATTCAGATTTTCGGCTGAATGACATGCTCGTGGGTCTCACATTTATTATTTGCGGATGATAGCCTCCTATTTTTTAAGGGTTCTTTGGAGCAAGCTATGGTCATTAAACGGATTCTGGCTGCTTATGAGGAGGGGACGGGTCAATTGCTAAGTCCGGATAAATGCTCCATTTTGTTTGGTAAAAAGTGTAGCCTGGAAGATCAAGTTTCTATCTTGGTGGTTCTCAAAATCACCTCTGATGGTTTTGAGGATAAATATCTTGGTTTACCTGTGCCGGAAGGGCGGATGAAGGCTGGTAAATTCCAATCTACAAAAGATAAAGCGCTTAAGCGGGTTTCAGACTGGATAGAAAAATATGCTTCTAGTGGTGTGAAGGAGCTCCAGATTAAGTCAGTCGTCTAGTCTCTTCTGGTCTATGCCATGGGTATTTTTAAATTTCCTGCTTCTATTTGTGAAGAGCTATCCCAGATCATTAGGAATTTTTGGTGGGGTGACCAGGAGGATAGGAAGAAAACTCATTGGCTGGCATGGGATAAGTTGACAAGACCCAAAGGAGAAGGAGGTATGGGCTTTAGAGATTTGAGATTATTTAATCAAGCGCTTTTGGCGAAACAGGCTTGGCGTTTATTGGTCTTTCCGGACTCGTTATGTGCAAAGTTGATGAAAGCAAAGTATTATCCTCATGGGCATTTGCTAGACACTGTATTCCCTCAGGTGACATCGACTACTTGGCAAGGTATTATGCATGGTCTTGAGCTGCTGAAAAAGGGGGTCATTTGGAGAGTTCGCGACGGTGCAAATATAAATATTTGGAGAGACAAGTGGACACTCTTGATTTGTCACGTGACGGTATGCAACTTCTCATCCCCCCCCCCCCACAAAAAAACACACACATACACAACTCATCCTCACACTGCGAGCAACTCCTACTCATCGACATACAGAAAAGGCTAAGTTCACTTTGATGGGGCTATTGGAGGAAAAACAAGGACGAGAAACTTTGAGATAGATATACACTCGAGTAGTGCACGAAAAAGGTGAGCAACTTTGGGGTATTTTTATGCAACTTATGTGTGTTTTCCAACATTATATCTAGATATTTCAATGATTTTTATGGGCAACTCATACGAAAACTATAAAAAACTTGTGTAGGTTTGTGTATAGTGGTTTGATTGTCCCCTATGAAATTTCTCATCGTCCAACTGGTCATCTGCCCCCGACAACAACTCATCCTCACATTGTGGGCAACTCTTGCTCATCGACATATGGAAACACCTAAGTTCACTTTGATAGGGCTATTGGGGGCAAAACAAGGACAAGAAACTTTGAGATGGTTATGCACTCGAGTAGCGCACAAAAAAGGTCAACAACCTTTGGGGTGTTTTTATGCAACTCTTGTGCGTTCATCAGGCGACTCATGTGTGTTTTTCATCATTATATCTGGAGATTTGAATGATTTTTGCGGGCAACTTGTGCGAAAACTATGAACAACTTGGGTCATTATGAGCAATTCTTGCTCATCAGCATATGTAAAAACTGATAGGGCTATTGAAGGCAAAACAAGGACAAGAATCGTTGAGATCATTATGCACTAGAGTATCACACGAAGAAGGCCATCAACTTGTGTGGTGTTTTTATGCAACTTCAGTGCGTTCATCAGTCAACTCATGTGTGTTTTTCATTATTATATCTGTAAATTTCAATGACTTTTGCAGGCAACTAGTGCGAAAACTATGAAAAACTTGTGTAGGTTTGTGTATAATGGTTTGATCGTCCCCTATGAAATCTCTCATCATCCCCAATGAAACTTGTCATCTGCCCACGACAGCAACTCATCCTCACAATCTGAGCAACTCCTGCTCATCGACATATGAAAAAACCTAAGTTCACTTTGGTAGGGCTATTAGAGGCAAAACTAGGACAAGAAACTTTGAGATCATTGTGCACTCAAGGACAAGAAACTTTGAGATCATTAGGCACTGGAGTAGCACACAAAAAGGTCAGCAACTTTTTGGGTGTTTTTATGCAACTCATATGCGTTGATCAGGCAACTCATGTGTGTGTTTCGGCATTATATCTGGAGATTTGAATGATTTTTGCGAGCAACTCGTGCGAAAATTATGAACAACTTGCGTCGACCCCTATGCAACTCATCTATCCCCCCCCCCCCCAAACAACTCATCCTCACACTATGGACAACTCCTGCTCATTGACATATGGAAAAGCACAAAGGGTTATTGGAGGCAAAAAAGGTCAATAAACTTTTAGATCAGTATGCACTCGAGTAGCACACGAAAAAGGTCAGCAAGTTTTGTGGTGTTTTTATGCAACTCCAGTGCGTTCATCAGTCAACTCATGTCTATAGATTTCAATGATTTTTGTGGGAAACTCTTGCAAAAACTATGAACAACTTGCGTAGGTTTGTGTTTAACTGTTTGATCGCCCCTACGCCCCGCCCCCTACGCAACTTCTCATCTCCCCCCTATCCCAACTCATCCTCACACTGAGCAACTCATGCTCGTCCTATGAGCAACTCCTATATTCGTCAACCTCTCGCCACCTCTCCTCTCCAACCCTACTCATCACATGCACGCTAGTTGAAAAAAAATGAAAAATAAGTGAAAGAACTCTAACATTACTACTTTAGGTAGAAAAGTGGCAAAACATCATATCACACAAAAGATTAAAAAAATGACAACTTCGGATCCCCCCTAACAACTCGATTTCACACTGTGAGCAACTACTACTCATCTTCTATGTATGCAACTATATATGTCTACATAGAGCGACTGTTCTAGCAAAATCAAACGCAACTCCCTAACAAAAAATCTAAGCAACTGTATTACGAAAAACACAATGCAAATTGTTCTAACAAAAACCAAGCAACTGTCCTAGCAAACGAAGCAATTGTCTTAGCAAAATCCAACCAACCGCGTTACCAAAAAACACAATGCAATACTGCCCTAGCAAAACCAAGCAACTATCCTAACCAAACTAAGCAACTGAATTACGATACGATGCAACTCTTCTACAAATCCAAGTGACTGCTTTAGGCAACTATATGGTTGATTGTGGGCAACTAGGACACCTGAAAAAGGGATAAAGCACATACATATGCTCATTTTGGAGGGTTCATAGACAAATTTAATCCCTTAAAAACACTTCACAGTTTAGGTTACGTCCCGATGACCAACTCCACCCTGCTCCCCCTCTATGATTATTCGCCAAGTATTTACTATCATTACCAAGGGATCCCACCCCGGGGAGATAAATTCTTGACACATCTCTATGAACAAACTTGAAAGGTATCTAAAATCTTTACATATTAGCCAAATTATGGTCTTGATAATGTTTCTGTTCATGAGGATTGACTAACTGGATACATGGTTTTAGACAACTGTATGGTTGATTGTGGACAACTGGATGCATGATTTTAGGCAACATTGTGGTTGATTGTAGGCAACTATGACACCTAAAAAAGAGATAAAGAACATACACATGTTCATTTTTGGAGGGGGGTCACAAATAAACTTAGTCCCCTAAAAACACTTCATGGTTTTAGTTATGTCCCCATGACGAGCTCCACACTGCTCCCTCTCTATGATCATTCGTCTAGTGTTTATGATCATACCAACGGGTCCAACCCCGAGAAGATAAAATTCTTGATGCATCTCTATGACACAACCTTAATTGGTAGGTATCTAAAACCTTTACATATAAGCTAAATTATGGTCCTGGTAATGTTTTTGTTCATGAGGATTGGGCAACTGGATACATGGTTCTAGGCAACTGTATAGTTGATTGTGCGCAACTATGACACTTGAAAAGGGGATAAAGAACATACACATGTTTGCTTTTTAGGGGTTCACAAATAAACTTAATCTCATAAAAAACTTCATGGTTTTAGTTATGTCCCCATGACCAACTCCACCCCGCCACCCTCTATGATCATTCACCAAGTGTTTACCATCATACCAAGGGATCCCACCCGAAGAGAAGAAATTCTTGACACACCACTGTGACACAAACTTAATTAAGAGAAATCTAAAATCTTTAGATGTTGGCCAGATCGTGGTCTTGGTAATGTTTCTGTTCATGACTAATGGTGCCTACCTTCTAACCAGCTAAAAAGGAGTCTTCCACTGCTCACCGGGACCTCGACTCCTTTGCTCTATCTGCACTCTAGCTACAGTCAACAGAGTTCAGAAGCTTTGTTAGGAATAAAATAACCCAATCAATCTGCAGTGGTAATAAGTTAGGCCCATAAATCACCATTTCCTGCATCACTAAAAAATTGAAGCAACTCTAATTGTAATTGTAGGCAACTCGTGATAAAAATAGGAGCAACTAGTTGCAAACAGTTCCGTGACAGTAAGAATCAGTTACGGAATGACACAAAATATAGATGATAGACCGAAGATAATTGGAAGAAGGCCCTATCATTTCCATAAAAATTAAAGCAACTTTCCTTGTAATTCTAGGCAAACATGTTAAAAACTGGAGCAACTATTTGCATGTAGTTCCATGATAGTAGGCATCAGTTTGTAGAGTAACAAATAAAAAAGGTAAACTGCAGAACACTGAATATAAAGCCCCCATGAATTCAGTAAAACTAAGCACTTTTAGTTGAAAATTGCAGGTGAACTCATGCTTTGAAGCCACAAGTTGCACAAAAAAATGAGTTTATGATAGTAAAATCAGTTGTATCTCTGCAAAACCAACACCAAAACCCCCTGAGTTGCATGGAGCACATTCATTTCATTTTATAAACAAAAATAAAACAGTGGCAGTCTGATTCTATATATAAGAAAACTCCACTTATCCTGAATCTAGCCCATCATTCATCTCACAAAAAATTCACCTATCTGCTACCTTGACTGAGAAGAGAGGCAAAAGAAAACTACACTTACACATGGATTTACCATGATTGATTTTGAGCAACCCTCTGTTGATGTGCAGCAACTACAACCCCCCTTGTTCTCTTCATCCCTCCCCAAAGCCACCTTGTTCTCTTCCTCCTTCCCCTGAGCCACAAGAAGCTGAGAGCTGCAACGCCGCCATCCAGCAGTTGGGCAAAAACAACTCCTCAGACAACGAGCCCCACCCAACTCACCAACTCCCTGCCTAGCCGCCGTCGACTAGTTTGTTGTCCACTTAACACGGTCGCGATCGCTAGTGAGTAAGTAGTTCGATTGCACAGAAAAAGAAAAATTCATTCGATTGCACATAAAACATTGTTAGCCTCATACAATAATGCATGAAAAATAAAACATAGAAAATCCATTATTGCATCAGCTTTGCATAAATAAATAAAACTACAAGCATCAACTCAACCCACTGTGTACTATGTCTTCATTTTTGAGCAACTCTTATGCTACCATGCAGCAACTGCTATACCATTTCTGGGCTTTGCAAAACTTAGGCACACATTCTAACAAACATCTTATTTAGGGCCAATGGAACATATATCAACATGACATTGCGCTTGTTCCATCTAGACATCTTAAAAGTTGCTCTTCAATTTCAATCAGACAGTGTGTTGACTGTTGACCGTGTACAATGAGAAACATTACTTTGGGTTCTTGAGTTCCACCATCTTTATTCCATGGCTATGGCCATGGCCGATTTACTCCTTTGGCACTCACCATGAAGGTTACCCCCTGCCACAAAAAGGGAAAAAAATGATGAAATAAGCTTCATGAACGTTGATGCTTTTTTGCTCGAAGTATATCAATGGATACCTCAGGATGTTGTCCTCGGCCGACACATGTGCCTCCGTCCGCTTCCATTTTGCTAAATTCGCGTTCTGTCCTACAAACATCATGGGCAACAAAACGCGTTAGCTTGTGCTAAGTTGGCTTAAAACACTGACGACAAAAGACATGTTGATGCATCACCTCCATCAACTATACTGCACAACTACTATTGCTTTCGCCACACAAACACCCTGAAAACTGGTGCACAACTAGGAATGCTTTTCAAGCCAACTAAAGCAGTTGTGCTGGAAAATTCCTACTGCTTCGCCAACAAACTCCACAAACTATTCTCCAACAGCAGCTCTATTTCTAGTTCATGATGTTCAACCAACAAGCCAACCCATGGTCGTGCATCTGCTACTGCCCTCTCTCTGCTTTTCAGGAGAAGTACACACTCGCCTCAGTTGCAAATCATGATAAGCCATTCGGTCATCGCCATTCTCCTAAGAAAATCTAGTCGGTCGTTGCCCCATAAATCGCACAAATACCCAGGTGAAGATGATGATCTACTTATTGCGAACTCTGAATCAGGAGGTCATCGCCGTTCTCTGCCTATCATTATCTCCACCCCGCCCTCTCTCCCTTACTCCCGTCGGCTTACCCTCCTCATCCCACCTCCCCCTTCTCAACCCCCAACTCCCTTCCCTACCCATCCGAGATGAAAAACCGGCGTTAATTGCCATGGGCTCCCATGTAGAAGCTCTTGTCGACCCCCCTCCAGCAAATCTCATAGGACAAACGCAAATCGGTTCTTCGATTTGGGGACAAAACAGCAGAGCAGGTTGTGGGGGTTATCGGCGGTCAGCTCCACCTTCACCTCGCCGTGCCTGAGCCCGCGGTCGCCGGTCATCTACCCCGGCCGCCTCCTCTCCTCTCCGCCCGTTGATTCCCGAAAAAACTGGGGCGGGTTGGTTGGGGACTCTGGTGCGGGGTAGGATAGACCTGCCGCTGGTGTGCGTGGCTGGTAGGGCTGCAAACGAGTCGAGCTCGAGCGAGTTGGAGTTGGCTCAGTTTAACTCATATGAAAATTCGAGCGAGCTCAAACTGAGTGAAGCTCATGATCGAGCTGTAGAACATGACTTGTGCTCAGCTTGTAATGATCTCGAGTCGATCTCGAGCTAGTTTTGAGTTAAATGAGATGCTAAAAATTATAAATCTATTGATAAAAAACAAAAAAATTAAGGTGAATATGCTGGGAATCTTTGCCAAAAATATAGGATATTGAACAAATAGTCGACCAAGTGCCATAATTAGGCCTAAATTCTCTCTGCACTTAATTAAGTTTTCATGTTCGTTGGTAAATAAAATGGAGACAAATTATGGACAACATATATGGTAATACATTATCTTATTTTCGTTAACATATGACATGATCATTTAACATAATGATATTCTGTCGAGCTATCGAGCTAAAATCGAGCGGGCCAACATTGGCTCAAGATCGGCTCATTTCTCGGTCGAGCTACACAAAGTGTTCAAACTCAGCTTATATTTTTTTTGAGTCGATCTCGAGTCGAGTTAAAAAACGAGTCCATCTCGAGCGGCTCACGAGCCTCGAGCTTTTCTTGCAGCCCTAGTGGCTGGTGAGCGCTGGTGTGATCGGACATTATGTGTCCAGATTGGTTGAATCATGTGGTCAGGAGGTGTGCGCTTGGTTTGGCAAAAAATTGCAGCTGCACTTTTCAGCATTTGAGAAATAAAATTACTAAACAAAAAAGCATTGGCCAAATAGTAAGGTCTAAGAAGAACCCATCATCGTTGTATCGTCGTGAGTGTGGGTGGGAGTCGTCAGTCATCTGAACCTTTAAGACAAAAAAAAACTCCCAAAAAGGTTGGATGGTACACTGTTATGATTTATGTTTTTCATGTTATTTACTACTCTACGTGCTAATAGAGAGCTATGCCCAATAGTGTTATAGTAGTTGTAGCTAGTAACACTAGTGAAAAAAAAAATACTATCCACAACTTTTGTTGATGGCGCGTCATTTTTAATCAACGCCAGCACTAGTTTTTTCAAATAGTGTTAGTGTCGGCTTTAACCGTACGTCATAGCTATGTGATTATTGTTGGCTTAGGAATTTTAGGCAACGCCATCTATATGTGCGCCCCATCATCATCATCATTCGTAGAGTACTGCTGGCATAGAAAAAATACCCACGCCAGCACTGTGTCTCATACTTGTGGCGTAAGATTTTGTAGCAACATCACCAGTATTTTAAGTGGGTACCACAATCAGTTCACAGATATTGTGTTGTTGTTCCAACAGGTCGCACGCCATAAGTATATGCAACTCTACGTATAAATAGTTGTGCCTAGCTAGCTCAAGCTCTCAACATTATCTCTTATAATTTTTGTTAATCTTGTTTCTCTCTACAGATCTTAGATAATACACGTGGTCATCTGCTACCCTCGGCCGATTTAATCTATCGACGACTATCAATCTAATCTAGGTAATATGCCCAATTTTCGGTTTTCCATTTTTTAGCAAAAGATATATATAGTCATGTTGGAGACCCTTGTGTAGGAAATCACTGGTGCGCGTTGGTCCTAAACAAACGGTTTTTTACCCCTTTTCGCGATGGCATTTGGAACCGTCGCCGAGTGTGGGCGATAGGGGGTCCTTCCCACACGACTCAGAAACCATCGGGGATATGCCCTCCTGGCACACACGTTCAGCAAAATGAGGTTGTGTGCGATCGGCGGGCGCTCAAATACGGAAATACGTACAGTAGAGCTAAAAAATACAATTATACGGTGAAATTGTTTTCGGTCGCATGTACATCACACACAGTCAGTCCCGGCTAAATGTTTCCGTTTGTATGCACATCCCACACAATCGCTCCAAGGAAAATGTTTCCGTTCACAGGTACATCACACACAATTTTTCCTGTTAAATCATTTGCGTTATTGAATGTAGCACACACTGTCCATAGAAGAAACTGTGTGGCAAAGGCTGTCAATGACACACAACTTTTATGTGGTAAACGTCTGCGCAAGGTGGCCTAACGCAAACAATTTTCAAGAGAAAGTCGTGTGTGATTGTTAATTGATCCAACACGGTTTATTCCTAGAAACTGTGTGCGTTGCCTGAGGTCATCGCCCACGGTATTTTTTTCAACAACCGTTTGCAATATCAAAACCCAATTAGCGGGCTAATTCGCCATTAGCAGGATAATTGCCCTATTATTAATAATCCATTTAGTTATCTAATCGACATTCATATTAAGCACACAATATATTTCATTTCCATATTAAGGAAGCAGAATTTCATAATTGAAATACATCAGAGTACAACATGATATAGCTTCAACACTCAGCTACCCCATTACGCAACTACACCAGCAGCAAGTTCCACATGCAACATGTAGAACCTTTCGAAATTAGCATCATAGACGGTATATAGACAGACGCATCTCATCTGAAAAATTGGTGAAGCGGAAGACGAATATTGAGCCTTCATTCATGTTGAAGGTCTTTGCAACTTTAGGCTAGTGCATGTGGATGATTGGCCGTCCGTCCTTTGACCTCTTTAGAAACACTTCAATACTGAACCGTGGGTGTTGTATGAAAACCTTCCTCGCCTCCTGACCATAGAGGTGGTTTGAAAGGTAATCCTCAGTGAACTGCTTTGGAAAGGCCTGAAAACAAGGATGTGCATAAATATCTTCTCTATATTGGAAATGGGGCAAAGGAATAAAAAAAGGCAAGGTATAATAGTTAGTACCATCTTGTAGTGAACTGATGTCTTCTTCATTGCAGACAAAGATCTTGTTATTTTTTTGTCGCTAATTTATTTATCCTAACAATCTTTCTGAGTTTCTTGATTTGATTGATATTCATGGACAACTCATTCCCCATATGCAAAAAGGGTCGAACAGTGGGTCAAAACCTCTAACAGCAGGACCTACATGTGCAAGACCAAATTGTTAAAAACCAAAATATTAGAATGGTTCCTGCAATTGCACAATATTGTGCTATTAGACAACAGACCATGCACGTGCTAACCTCGATTGTAAACCTCAGTGCTTCCCATTGTTTCACTGCAACACATATAAGGTAGTTAGTCATCAGGTTAAGTAAGGGTTTGCATGCTATCAGTAAAATATGTTGATGAAAAATAAGCACATTGCAGATTCATTAGATTGATTGAAGCCACACGAAAAACCCATTTACCCAAACTAAGCATGATTAAGAACTAGGAAATATAGCACTTGTATATGTTTCTCATGTATTAAGTGCAGCCAAATTCGATTTGTTCCTCACATGCATGACAATACAAAATTGTACCCACGATAATTGGATATCGCATTGCAAAATTGAACCAAGTAGTTAACTAAACACCACAACAAATGAACCAAACATTAACTGAGCACCACGTTGCACAATATAACATTGAACCAAGCAGTTAACTAAACACCACAACAAATGAACCAAACATTAACTGAGCACCACATTGCATAATATAATATACTCCTAATAGAAGATCAGAGAGTTAACCAAACAGTTAACTACAGCCAATTGTAGCAATTGTATTTGTTTCTCATGTATTTACTACAGCCAAATTCAATTTATTCCTCACATGGTATACAATAACAGAATGCACCCACAATTTTGTAAAGATAAATTCAATTTATTTCTCACATGGAAGACAATACAAAATTGCAGCCTGAAGATTTGAACATCACATTTGCAGAATTGAACCAAACAGTTAACTGAAGACGACAACTAATTAACAAAACAGTTAATAAATGAGCACCACACTGCACGACATATAGAACATATACACTAGAGCAACAGATTGCATGGTGAAATTAGATAGCACAATTCACTAGATTTTGTGAAGGAAAGGCAGG
Organism: Aegilops longissima; assembly: GCA_021605205.1. Lineage (NCBI taxonomy): Eukaryota > Viridiplantae > Streptophyta > Magnoliopsida > Poales > Poaceae > Aegilops > Aegilops longissima. The sequence continues at coordinate 435,710,147 of CM038679.1, read as the reverse complement.
AGCAGCACACGCAACGGGTAAACCAAGCATGCTTAACCGGCGTAGCTAGCAATTGGCAAGGTGCTCCTCCAAGATCTGGGGGTCGGCACAAATGGCAGCCATCGCGACCTCATCCGCGTGTGCCGCCGCGATTTGCTTCTCCACTGCCAAATGCTCCTTGAGGTCCTAGCTATACTGCGTGCACCATGGCTTAGGCCGGCGCTTATTTGGTGGAGGGGTCGGTGATTTGGGTAGAAGGTGTCGCGCTCGCGCCGGCGGTTGAGGCATGTGGGATGTGGAAGGAGGAGGAGGATGGGGGTCGGGTGTGGATTACCTGCCTGCATAGAGGAGGCCGAGCAGGGTGAAGGAGGGTCATCGGCGAGGAGGCGGCGGTGCTGCAAGCAAGGAGTGAAGGTTTCAACTTGGAAAGGAAGGCGGAAAGAGGGGAAGTGTGGCTTTTGGTAAGGGGGAGGGGGCGGGGAGGTAGATATTTCCGCGGAAGCCGAAAATTTGGAATCACTTCAGCCAAAAAACTGACATGTAAAGTGTCATCAGACACGGTCCCTTATTCAGAACTGTGTACGATATGTGGACATCACAAATGGTTCAGATAGCTTAACCCGTGTGTGATGAGTTTGAACGTCAAAAGTTTTGGTTCGAATTTCCATGGTTATAGTGATCATCCACGTCATTGCGTAATTTGGGTACACAAAGGAGACTACAGCACACCCACACTTCTTAATCGAGCAAGTTCATCAATTAAACAAAGGTAGCTGACCTAAACATTAATCTAACAAATTAAAGACCGGCGCTCTTAATTAAACAAAACATAGAGTACTACTACGGCTGGTGCTCGTTAATCTCCGCCGCCGCCTCCATGTCCAGCTCGCGCCCGACGGTCTCTTAGGGAAGGGGCTCCATGGCATCCATCGCACCATACTCGGCAAGCATCTCGCCATCCGCGTCCGCCATCTCTTTGGAAAAGGCCGCCATGAGCTGGGCGTGGGCGGACGTGATCTGGGCTTGGACGGGCTCCGTCGTTATAAGGTATGCGGCGGAGGAACGGACGGCTGCTCGAACGCTCTCGGCGATTGCTAGCTCTTTGGCCGTGGGTTGCCGACCATTGTCGGAGAAGCTTCGTTCGATTTGTGCGGTGACCGCCAAGAGCTGGGCGTGGGCGGCCTCCATCAGGGCTAAGGCCGCCGCTGCGGAACGGACAGTTGTTGTGCCGCTCTCGCTTGTAGCTATCCCCGAGGCAGATGTTGCTGCTGCCACTTGAGAAGCAACAGCGGCCGTTTGGGCTGCCTTTGCCGCCCGGTTGCAAATTACGGCCGCACTCTCGCCGGAGTGGGCAACCGAAGTTGCCCTCACGACGCGGGTCCACGCGCCCATCTTTCACCGGCGACGATTGAACAGTGAAATGATATTTGGGGAGCGAGCTAGTGTGCTTGACACGCCGGCTGTGGACTGTAGCTGATGCACCTTCTATAGTAAGCCATAGGCGTACTATACACCGGCAGTGCTCCAAGATATTTTGTACTACATCTCACACGGTTGCTGATAATAAACTGTGTGCGATCTACTTGATTTTTCATCTTGATTTGAATTACATAATGGGGTCACAGCGGCAATGGACGGTGTTTGAATCGCTAGACCTTTTATCTTGAGTGAACATGCAACTATATGTGTGTCGTAAAAGAATTGGAATTATTCAGGGTTCGTTTGAACATTTTATACATTAAATTGGTTTTCTAGCCATTTCAGGTGAACAATTCAAATTTGAACTACATGCACATGCTCCAGTGCATATAAATTGGTTGAAAAATCAATTTGTGTCCATGGGTGCATGCTTAGGTCCCATGCAAGAAATGAGAATGAATTTCAAACACCGGGGCACCATTGATTGCCGGCAAAACATTGAGATGCCTGGTTTTTAAATTCTAGTAAATCCAAAAATCGTCTGAAATTCATGAAACTTGGCATGCTATCAAGGAGCGGCATCAACATGTCATGGTACAAATTCTGTCTCATTTGGGGCAGGTTTGGGTATATGCTTCTCACAAACCGGAGCTTCTCACAACAAGCATTATGGTTTTTGGTAGGGAACGTCCCACCTTTGTGGACGAAACGATATCCATTGCCGCTTATTGCTTTCAATTTTTTTTCTCGTTTCAACATAGAACAATAGGAGTGTTGTGTGATTTTTTGTGATTTTTCGGGGTTCGTTTGGACATTTTTATGCATAAACCGAGTTTTCAATGCATTTTATGTGCATAATTCAAATTTAAACTACATGCAAATGCTCTAGTGCATATAAATTGGTTGAATAATCAAATCTGTGTCCTTGGGTGCATGCTCAGGTCCCATGCAAGAAATGGGAATGAATTTCAAAACCGGGGCACCGTTGATTGCCGGCAAAACATTGAGATGCCTCCTTTTTAAATTCTAGTAAATCCAAAACTCGTCTGAAATTCATGAAACTTGGCATGCTATCATGAAGAGGCATCAACATGCCGTGGTACAAATTTTGTCCCATTTGGGGCAGGTTTGGGTATATGCTTCTCACAAACCGGAGCTTCTCACAACAAGCATGATAGTTTTCGGTAGGGAACATCCCACCATTGGGGACGAAACGATATCCATTGCCTCTTATTGCTTTCAATTTTTTTCTCGTGTCAATATAGAACAACAGGAGTGTTGTGTGATTTTTTGTGATTTTTCGGGGTTCGTTTGGACATTTTTATGCATTAACTGAGTTTTCAATGCATTTTATGTGCATAATTCAAATTTGAACTACATGCACATGCTCCAGTGCATAAAAATTGGTTGAAAAATCAAATCTGTGTCCTTGGGTGCATGCTTAGGTCCCATGCAAGAAATGGGAATGAATTTCAAACACCAGGGCACTGTTGATTGCCGGATAAACATTAAGATGCCTGGTTCTTAAATTCTAGTAAATCCAAACTTCTGTTAACCATTCACGTGACGCCACGTGTCTTGGTTTTAATGGTTGTAGGAGGTGTCGTGCGGACAGCTCCTTGACCTTGACTGAACGGGAGGCATGCGTGCACCGTCCGGTGCGTAGGCTGACCGAGAGGCGTGCAAGCTGTCCTTGAGTGCGCAGGCTCACCGGGAAGCGTCTGAGAGTGTGACGTTCTTGCAGCTCACTGGGAAGCGAGCCCTTTGACTTCCATGGCCACCCGCCTTGCTCGCATCCTCTCCATTAATGGCGCCCAAGCCGCAGTTTAATTCGCTTTTAAATATATAACACTCAGGGCAAACGTTTTAGTTAGAACACCCGTATGCAAACCTACAGCTTCCCCAGGAAGCCAAGAGAAAATGTGCCGAGAAGGATTTCTGCAGCTCTTGATCGCAAACGTTTTAGATAGAACACCCATATGCAAAGTGAGAGCAACGCAGGATTGGTGCATCCCTTCAAGGCAAGCGGTTGTTTTGGATGACCCGTGTGCAACCACGTACAAATAATTTGGTATGATTTGTCAATCCTTGTAACGCTATGATTTGTGAAAATATGAAGCTAAAAATCACTAGCAGTATCTAATTTTTGCAACTAAAATTCAGTAATTAAGCATAGATTCATTCATAGATTAAGCAGTCGTTCTTAATTTATACAAACAGTTCAACTCGACAACTTAATCGACCAAACTGTTCCCCAATTGTTGCCAACCACTGAAATAGCTAGTTCAACTATATATACTAGCTAATTTTAAGTAGGCCGTACAGTTCCACCACATCTATAGTCAGATGAACTGAACAAAATAGCTCCCAAATACTAGTACTACTACTGCAGAGGGGCTTTGTACTACTTCCAGCTGCCTCTCCTCTGCCGAGCGCTCTCAGTAAGAGGCGGAGGAGGAGGAGCCTACCGACAAGCTGGGCAACTGCAATGCGGTGCCTGCCGCTAATGCAGCTTCAGCGACGCTCGCCTCGAACGCCCTCTGTCGCTCCAGACAACCCCTCTCGAAGCGGTGGTTCTCCTTGTAGATCTCCTGATTCCTCGCCTCTGAGGCGGCGTGTGCCGCTACCACTGTGGCGGTAAGGCTTTTTGCATGCTCGACGAGGCGCTCCTCCTCCTCCTGCAGGAACTTGGTGTAGCGCGCAAGGTTGCTGTCGCACGTGCGGGCATCCACCTCCGCCTCCCGCCTTCGGGTGGCGGTGGCGGAGCAGGTGATGACCCCGGCGGTCGACGGTGGGCTGGCGGCCAAGGCGGCCGACGACGGGGTGGTGGCCACGACCACCACCTCCCGCCTTCGGGCCACGGTGGCGGAGCGGGTGATGGGCATAGTGGCCGGCAGTGGGGTGGTGGCCACGACGGCCATCTCCCGCCTTCGGGCCGCGGCGGCGGAGCGGGCGATGGCCCTCACTTTTGATGGTGGTGTGGCGGCAACAGCGGCTGGCAACAGCTGCCGACGGGCACTGGCGGCGGAGCATGTGGCGGGTGTTCCGTGCACACCCAACAGGGACACCACACGCACTACACTACGCCGGGGATTGCGTCGTCGCCGCTGTGTAGCCTCCCAGCAGGAGTTGTGACGACGGCGGAGTGGCCGAGCGACGATGACAGACCGGTGCGATTGGCGAATGGGGGAGAAGCAGATGAGATAAGCTATAGGGATGGAGGGGAAAATGCGACGCAGGACTCGCCGGCCGTGAGGGTTTTATAGTAGGCCGGTAAGCATAGGGATTTTGGGGGATTTCACCGAGTCCGGCGGGAATCTTGTGCGGGAACCTGCGAGGTTGCACGGGAACGGGCTCACCGACGATTCATTGGCGCCACCATTTGGAAAAAAGGACACCCCCGCGCACTGTGCAAGCTTGAGCCTTAAGTCGTCTGCGGCAGCGGGGTGACTAGACGTGCGAGAGGAGGACGAAAGGCCACGTACACATACGGTTAATAAAAAAACATTTGCGATTTAATTACCTACTATACCACCGTCCTGGTTTATAATTATGATTTAACTAATAAAATACGAATGCATGTCGCCAAAGATTATATAGTTGGATTTGTATTTGAACATAGTTTCCAATTATATAATTTTTAAAACATGCATTAACATTTTGTTGGTTAAATTTGAGGGTAAAGTATGGCACGGAATATAAAGGAGACCATAGACTAGACGGAGGTGGTACCACACGGCCGCTCTCTACGCAGCGACCAACTGTCGGCCGGCTTGAAGGCGACCATTTGCTGCGTGTTCAACTGCTCCATGCGTGTGGTTGCTTGCGGTTCAGGCGGCCGCGGCGCGCTCTGCTCGTGTCCTGCCGCGCGCGCTCTGCTCTCATGTCCCTCCGGGTGCTCTGCCCTCGTCCTTCCACGTGTGCTGCAAGTGTTTTGGGTTGGCGCACGATCACGCACGTTCGTGTGCAAGTGGTTGCGCCGGGCGCGGTGCGACGATGCAGTTACCCGCTGCAGAAACTGCCATGCGGACGCGCCGAGAATCCACGCCGCCTGGCCCCCTTTTATTCCTGCGGCCATTTACCTTCATCTCTCATCTCACACGTCACAATAAGCACACCCACGAGGACACATACAGAGAGGACATCCAGCGGTTCCAATCGCGCTCCCTGTGGCTCCAATGGCGCTCCCAGCGACCGACGATGACAACGACGGGCAGTTCACCATGCATCACGTAGTGGACACTCACGTGAGGGGGAATTCCCTCTTGGTGGTGTACACGAATGATCCGGTCTCGGTGGTTAGCTCCATCCAAACTATGGAGCAGTTCCTTGCCGAGGACAAGTACCGAGTGGTCGGCTTCGACCTCGAATACACCATCGGTCATGCCTGGCACGGTCAGAAGGTTGTCGTCTCCCAGTTGTGCGTGCGACATGACGTCCTCATCTACCACTTCCACCTTGCCACAAGGCCTTGCGAGCGTTTCTCCAGGTTTTTCAAGAGCTCCAACTACAGTTTCCCTACGGTGGACACCACCAACGATCTAAAAGCGCTCAAGGTTTCGGACTTGAAATGCCCGAATCTTGTCAACATCCAGCACCACTACAAGGTCTGGGGCACCAACAAAAGCAAACTGAACTCCCTGGTTGACCTCGCCTCGGCCATCATCTACCCCTACTACGCGAAGATGAAGCAAGAGAGCAATAAGGACAAGAACGCCTGACACAGTGTGTGACATAAGAGACTGGATGAACAACATGTCAAGTACGCGGCCATGGACGCGTACACAAGCTACGAGATGTACAGGCAGATCGTTGACATGAGGAATTGTCTTCTTCCTGACCCAGATTAGGGATCGAGCCACATAGCAGTGGCGGGAGCGTCACAAGAAGTAGATGACTAGACGATCGTTTCTCCTACTTTAGAATGCATGCAATTGGTTATTGAGGTGTGTGCGAATGATCTGTATAGTCACTTATGTAATTGGATGTTTATTTCAGTTATATATATACATGTTATTCTACTGTAGACAGAGCAATTCACACGGCTTATTAGCAGCAATCGTCTGTGTTATTATTGGTCTTCACACACATTTCAGATTACAGACATGTTTGCTGCGTATCACACACATCTTGTTTAGTTGAACCGTTTCCATTGTGTTGCCTAATCACACACAGTTCATCCCAGTGAACCTTATGATGTATATCGCACATGCCTTCATCTGGCTGCCCGTTTCTTTCGTGCCTCCTCATCACAAACAGTTCATTGAGCTGAACCGTATGCCCTGCATCGCACACACAACTAAATTCTGAACCATGTTTGATGCATCTGTCATCGCAAACGTTTTGCACCTTTTTGATGGTTTTTTACACCACCATTTGTGATTATGGCATCGCACACAGTTTGGTCGAAGGGTCTCTGATCGTAGTGTCGCGTTTGGACCATCCTGCAGTAGTGAATGGATCGATCAAAAAATGAGTTCTTCGAGGTGGCGTTGGAAGATATGAATCACAAAGGCAAAAAAGAGATCTCATGTCCATGTAAGAAGTGCGAAAATGGAGTTTCGATTGAACTTTCCACTTTTCATGTGAAGATGCACTTGTTGAAACATAGTTTCATGCCTGGTTACACATGGTGGACAAGTCATGGTGAGGACGAGGAGGTTGCCGAAGTCGAAGGGGTGGCACATGATGATGAGACAGAAGGAGGCATGAAGAAAGAGGTCGGACATGAAATCAGCTATACGAACAGGATGTCCGTGCAGAGGTTCAGGAAGTGAGAAATCTTTTGTACAAAAGGCAGAAAGAACAGAGCGATAAAGACGTCTCCAAGAAGGAAGATCTAGATGACCACGGCGAGCAACAATCTGGCGTCTATCAAGAAAAAGAGAAAATCTAGCTCAAAACAAAGTGTACGAAAAAAAGACGAAACACGTTGTTGGGTGTAGAAAGTTCCGTCGAGAGAATTCAGAAACGATGCCGCACTAGAAAATATATCGACCACATTCAGCAACACTTGTGTATCAACCGTATTCTAATATTAATAAATAAATATTCTCACGTATTTTTTTGGATGTAGAAAGCTACATGAACATTTGCCGTAGCTATGGCGTCGATGACGTCACCAATGCCATAGCTATTTTTCACATTGCCTTAGCCAATTTTGGGCAAATTTTGTTTCACGCTAACACACACTCCCTTCTCTCGGGCAGCAGCCGCCACCCTCGTCGCTGCCCGCGCCTACTGTCGACACCCCCGTCGAGCTCCTCGGACAGTGTCGCCTCTAGTGCCGCCCTCGCCCCCCTCCTCGGCCCACTGCTCGCACCGCTGCTCCTCCACCGCTATCGCGCCATCGGCCGCAAGCACCTCGACCTGGCCTCCGGCATCTTGGGTTGCAAAGCATCTGGCGCCGCTCTGCTGGTAAGCGAGATCTCCCCTCTTTTTTAAGTTCATAGACATATTTGTTACAATTGCTACACATCTACATTCCAGGGTAAATTAGTTCTAGTAGTAACATTGTGAGTTGTTTTGGACATGGATTTGAGGAAATGTAGTTGAAATCACAAAGATTTAATTGTTCATAGACAAATTTGTTACAATTGTTGTCGAATTTTTGAGGAAATGTGATTGAAATCATGTATTGTTGGTGGTGGGTTTTTTGCAAGGACTGTATAGGGTTGCCAATGTTTTGTCGAAACATTGATTAATTTCCGTTTCGTCAAATTTCTGGAAACCAATATGTCATATTTTTAGCAAGGGTCATCCCGAAATTTTGTATTTTGTATACGAATTAAGTATATGTCCTATTTGTTTGTACATGTCCGACGTGGGTGTCACGACCGGATTTCCGGGTAATAAATTCCAGAAAATGGCCGTTGTGCTCACCAGCCCCAGGATTACTGTTAGCTGATAAGGCACCAACTTGATACAGAAATTCCAAGCAAAATACAAAATATGAGGTACAAGACCATTCTGGTCTGTGAGTACAACAAATGGTTTCTAGTGGTTGATGGCGGAAGCGGTTTGTGGATCATCAGTGTCTATGGGACTCCATTTTCCACAAGAACAGCTGACGAGGATAACTCCTATCTTCGCGAGGCTGCTATCACCATTGCTTAGGTTCCGGGGCTGTCATCGCAACGCTCCTCTCCACGCAAGAAACCTGGCCAAGACAATAGCCAGGGACAAGCCAGTGAGTACTTTGAATGTACTCGCAAACATTATGAACACAGGTATAATATAACAACGGATAATCATGCTTTGAAAATATTCTATGATCACAACGTCAGTCATAAGCTGAAATCCTTGATACATACAAGCAGGTTATTAATATGTAACAATGAATATGTAATGACAGTGTAGGAATAAAAATGCACCATTCGGATGTCTGAAGCGACGTCTCGAGTTGATGGTAAATAACAAGCATGCCTTAGTCGGGCGTCTGAGCGACACCACATAAAGGTCTTATAAAGTAAAATAAATATCAAGCATGTCACAGTCGAGCGTATCAGCGACACCACATAAAGGGCTTATAAAGTAAAATAAATAACCCGCATGCCACAGTCGGGCGTCTCAACGACACCACATAAAGGGCTTATAAATAAAATAAATGACAAGCATGCCACAGTCGGGCGTCTCAGCGACACCACATAAAGGGCTTATAAATAAAATAAATAACAAGCATGCCATAGTCGAGTGTCTCAGCGACACCACATAAAGGGCTTATAAAGTAAAATAAGTAACAAGCATGCCACAGTCGGGCGTCTCAGCGAAACCACGTAAAGGGCTTATAAAGAATCACAGGGAACATCCAGGAGGTAGAACCATCCCAGGGATACTCGACGATTCAAATAATATAACGGGTTAGTCCATAACAAAATAATAATCATAAACATTACAAGTCTCAAGTCGCGATTCCAGTTCTGGTTTAACAGTTTCTCCTCCGAAGACCGACACTAAGACCAACACTTGACCCATCCCAGACTGTAATCCTTAACCACGGACATGGCTATTCGAATAGGTTTAAACTCTGCAGAGGGTGTACCTTTTACCCACGAGTAACGGATTCCTTTAGTCCATCAGGACTAATTCCATCTACGGCCTTTTAGTTGAAAACACACCTAACTTGCACACACCAGCTTAACTTATCAGTGTCTGGAATCACCCACGACACTTGTTAAGCAAAACTCTAAGTGGGGAGGCTACAGCCTCGCATAGCATGGGATCAAACTTATATCGCGCGCTCTAAGGGGTGGCCTCCCCTCTCGGTCTCAACCGGAAACACCCATGCCCCCGGAACAGGTGGCCTGCCTACCAGCTACAACCGGTATCTTCCACCATGGCCTCTCATGCGGTGTGTGCTAGAAAGGGGTTGACGACTTCTCGAACTGCACCCTACTTGCCGAGAGCCAAGTGGTAGTCTGAAACAAGTATGGGGTTATCGAACAAGACTCGATCTATGGTCGACTCAGGAGGTTTAAGTATTCCCTGCATGATTAGCATAACGAATATATTTCATCCAATGATAGAATCATCACTCATCATACCCCTCATGCCATGCGGACACACTCGTCTCGACGAGGAACTAGGGACAAGCTCGGGTCTACCCAAGACAGAGACTTTCCCGTTTTCCTTCCGGTAGGCACGAAAGGCATACGAGGATAATTATTATCACAAGCATGTTCATTTCCAACAGCAAGGAAATTTCAAATAAGCATTTATGTAAACAATCACATCACCACATAAAATAACGAGTTCCACAGGTGGTGCCATAATCGTGTCAAACAATGCATGCAAAATATTATGCCAGGGTTCAGAATGCTTGCCTTTAATATGTGGAAAGGCAGGGTGCACTCCAAAACTTTTGAAAGTTTGCTTCTCTCTCTCCAAAGTCCTATTTTAAATAAATTTGAATTAACACACAAATTTAACACAGCACAAAAATTTGTCTTGAAATTTTTTCAAATAAATCTTCAAATAAACTAGGTCAAATTTGAGAGAGGTAGGAAAAGGAATCAATTCATTTGGAGTTATCATTAAAAAGTTATAGGCAGTCAAAGTTGTGGTCAAATCTGATTTTTAAATAAAACAAAAAGAAAAAAGAAACGGTACACGTCGAAGACGTACTTTGGAATCTACGCTTCCACTTACTCCAGCGTGGACGGCGCGTGAGTCATCGACAGTGGGCCGGGGACCCATCGTCAGTTTGACTAGTCGACCTCCTCCTCTTCCTCTGCCCCGAGCGGAGGCGGGACTCCGGCGATGCTCGCCGGCGAATGGCGGCATCGTTCGGGAAACAGAGGTCACCCGCGGGCTCAGGGGATCGAGGCGGTCACTCCGGTAGTCGCTACGGTCTCTAGGGTGGACGGAGCTGCCGGTGGCGAGCTTCGCAGCGGACGCTGGCCGTCGGGCAAAGTGATTTTTCTCCCGCGGCGAGTCCCGATCAAAATCGAGCAGGGGGATGGATTCACTAGGGGGAGAGGGAGTTCCTGGTGAAGAGAGTGGAGAGGGGGAGGCTCTGGTGGCGCCGGAATGGCCGTGGCAGTGGCGGCGGCTGCAGTTGCCGGAGGTGGGGAAGAAGACCTCCCCGGGTCGATTGGCTGCCACGGAAGAACAAGGGGAGCATGCCGAGGCTGCCTAGGGAACGGAACGTGCTCGGGGGCCTCTTTTGTAGTGCAACAAGGTCGGTTTGCGGCGGCCGTGGATAAGTTCGCCGGCAAACCGCCTCCCTGTAGTGGCAGGGCGTCGTGGCGACGATGAGAGCTAGAGGACGCGCGAGAGGATGAGGCTGAGCTGTTCCAGGGGCAGGTGGCGAGCAGCTGAGGCTTGGGCGGCACCGACCTGGCAGAGATGCGCTACGGACGCCGGCGTGCCGCCAAGGGGCTCTGTCGGCGGTGCTGTAGGGCACCAGGGCTGCTTGGCGTGATGCGGTGAGAGGGAGAGTGCGTGGCGCGGCTCTGCGGTGCGGGCAAAACCAGGGGCGCGACGTGGCGACTCGGGCGCGGCACGTGCCAAACGCGTGCTCTGCTCGCGCCCAGAGCACGCACGGGACGTGCTCGACAAAATGCTAATGCATGCTAGGGGGCTCTAAACTACATGAGGATTAGCAGGGTGGGGTTGTAGGTTAGGGCAAATCCATGGGACATGCTGTTCTGGTCAGGGGATCAGGTTCACTATGTAAACAAAAACTCATGCCCAATCTGTCCATGCTCTCAAGGTGTTTGACAAAATGCCACAGGCACCTAGGCATTTCTTGGAGTGGCCAAATCTTCCAGGGTGGGGTCTCTTTAGATGAAAGAGAGGGTGGTGAGGTTAGTTTGCCAAAAGGAGAAACTTGCTAGTGCAAGTTTTGCAAAACTTCAATTCTGGACAGGAGGCAAATGGCATTACTTCATGATCCAAAAATGATCCAATGGGTGCATGCTACTGGACTTAGGGGTTTATCAGGGAGGACTACAAGTAGGAAAAGGAATCATAGCAAAAGGAGCAAGCTAAAGTATAGCTGTAGTACAATCCATTAAGTTGGACCAGAATGAAGATGAGGATAGTTCACTCAAAATTGTCAAAGAACAAAGCTGGGTTTTTGCATAAAGTTTAATTACATGCTACCACTGATCTCCCATAATTTTGGTGGAAGCTTTAAAGAAATATTTAAATAGGCTGTAGTGCAAATCTGCCCACTGGACCAGATTTGAAAAAATGGTGTAGAGCTCAAAATTACCAAAGGACAGAAGGTATTTTTGCATAAAAGTGGCTTAAAAATATCACATGACATCTCCAAATTTTGGTTGGAACATTGAATGATTTTATCAAATGGTTGCAGTTCAAAAAGGACCATAAAACCATGGGAAACCATTTTTCAAGAAAATAAAGATTATGGAGATTATTATATAATTAATTCCTCTGATGAAAAGAAAAGATTTTTCTTGAGAGGATAAACAAGTCCAATAACATATTTGAAAAGTTTTCACTCAAGGAAATAACTCCATGATAAAAAAGGAAGGAAATGTTAAAAAAAATCAAAAGGGAGCCAGAAAATAAAAGTTTTAATTTCCTGGCAAAATTTTAATTGACAAAACAAGGTTAAAATTGTGGGGTGTTACAGTGGGCTCTTCTTTGACACATTCGACCAACAGTGAAGCGGCCTTTACGGATGCACAGAGGAACAACAATTATGATGAAGATCTTCATCAGGAGGAGATAAATCCGGATGAGTGATATGTGAGAGGCAGTGGCTAGCTACAAAGATATTCCTGGTGAGGAGAGTAATCCTGATCAGGGCGCTGGTACTGCTGAAGATGATACAGATGAGTATTGTGCTGAGGAAGAGGAGGAGGTGGAGGTGAAGGTGGAGGATGCTCAAAAAATCAACAAGCAGCGAAAACCTAGGAGTCGAAATGCTATTGGCACTGACATGCTTGTGGTTACTCAAGCTAACTCCACTCGTGAGCCTATTAGTCCGCGAAAGGTTGCGACTCACTACGACAATGCCGTAGGTGTCATCCTTCGAGAAGTCTGCTCCATCAATGAGTCCAATATAAGGGATTTAGGCAAACATAATCTGTGAGAACTCCTCATAAGAAGGGTGCGTGCAAGATTTAAGTTTCCTGGTGAGTATGACAACCTATCGTACCCAAAGAATCAGGTTAACAACCATGCAATCCATAAGTTCTCAAAGAATTTGAGTTCTTGGAAATCATTCGCAAGAGGTTCACGAAGATTACTCTGTGATCCAGAAGAAGTGGCCTACCATTAGTGAAGATGATTGAAACATTTTCAAGATGCAAAATTAGGAGAACCCTGTGGTGCAGAGCCAACCGACATGGGAGAAGGACATGCAATCAAAGACATTAAGTAACCACACCCTCAGAAGTCGTGGTTTGTTGGGAAGAAGCCCATGTGGGACAAGCAGGACACTATACTTGCAGCAAAGGGCATCCCAAACCACTTCAAGAAATTCAAAGACCCTGCTCAAATATAACTATGTCAGGGGCCGGTACTATTATGATCATAAGTCAGGGGACTTTTCTGCCGAGCACCAAACGAGAAGACTTGAAGAAGAACTGGCAAGGCAGCATGTGGAACCTTAGAGCTCTCAAGGGTGCACGTCCTGGTGGAACACTCCTCTTAACCGGTCGATCAATGTGACCCTCGGCAAGGACTCATTGCATCCACCGGTGGGTTGTCACGATGCCATATACGGAGCCAAATGGGAGCATCATTATGTCAAAGACCGCGAGCAGTGATAACCCACAAGTATAGGGGATCGCAACAGTTATCGAGGGTAGAGTATTCAACCCAAATTTATTGATTCAACACAAGGGTAGCCAAAGAATATTCGCAAGTATTAGCCGTTGAGTTGTCAATTCAACCACACCTGAAAGACTTAATATCTGCAGCAAGGTCATCAGTAGCAAAGTAGTATGATAGTAACAGTAACAATAGCAGTAGTAACAATACAATTTTGTAGTGATTGTAATAACAGCAAGGACTAAAGTAACTTAGCAAAGATCAATATATGAAAAGCTCGTAGGCATTGGATCAGTGATGGATAATTGCGTTGGATGGCATTCATCATGCAACAGTCATAACCTAGGGTGACACATAACTAGCTCCAATTCATCAACATAATGTAGGCATTTATTCCGTATATAGTCATACGTGTGCTTATGGAAAAGAACTTGCATGACATCTTTTGTCCTACCCTCCCGTGGAAAAGGGGTCCATAAGGAAACTAAGGGATATTAAGGCCTCCTTTTAATAGAGAATCGGAACAAAGCATTAGTACTTAGTGAATACATGAACTCATCAAACTATGGTAATCACCGGAAAGAATCCCAATTATTGTCACCTTGGGGTATGCGGATCATAACACATAATAGGTGCATATAACTTGCAAGATAGGATCAAGGACACATATATTCATGAAAACATAATAGGTTGAGATCTGAAATCATGACACTCGGGCCCTAGTGACAAGCATTAAGCATAGCAAAGTCATAGCAACATCAATCTCGGAACATAGTGGATACTAGGGATCAAGCCCTAACAAAACTAACTCGATTACATGATAAATCTCATCCAACCCCATCACTCTCCAGCAAGCCTATGAAAGAATTACTCATTCCAGGTAGTGAGCATCATGAAATTGGTGATGGAGGAAGGTTGATGATGACGACAACGTTGAATCGCCCTCTCCGGAGCCCCGAACAGACTCCAGATCAGCCCTCCCGATGAAGAACAAGAGGTGACGGTGTCTCTGGGTCGTAAAACACGATGAATCCTTCCCTCTGATTTTTTCTTGGCGAATAGGAATATATGGAGTTGGAATTAGGGTTACCGGAGCTCCAGGGGACCCACAAGCTCATAGGGCGTGCCCTAGGGGGGTGGGCGCGCACCCTGAGCTTGTGGCTCCTGGGTGCCACCCCCCCTCCGGTATATTTTTCCACCAGTATTTTATATATTTTCCATAAAAAGTCTTCCTAAATTTTTAGGTCAATCCGAGAACTTTGATTTCTGCACAAAAACAACACCATGGCAATTATGCTGAAAACAACGTCAGTCCGGGTTAGTTGCATTCAAATCATGCAAATTAGAGTCCAAAACAAGAGCAAAAGTGTTTGGAAAAGTAGATGTGATGGAGGTGTATCAACTCCCCCAAGCTTAACTCATTGCTTGTCCTCAAGAAATTCATTTGACAAACTGAAAGTGACAAAGAAAATTTTCACAATCTCTGTTTGATCTTGTTGTTGCAAATATGTCTAGCCAATGTTTAGGTTTTCAACAAAGATTATGAACTAACCATATTCACAGTAACATTTAGGTATCTCATTTACTTATATCAATGACATAATCAACTAGCGAGCAATAATAAGATATCTTGGATGACAAAACTTTTTCAAAACAATCATGATATAATATGAAATAATGGTATCTCACTAGCCCTTTCTGAGACCGCAAAACATAAATGTAGAGCGCCTCTGAAGTTAAAGCACTGACTAGACATTTTAATTCATGGTAAAAGAGATCCAGTCACACTCATACTCAACAACAACTAAACACAAAGCATAAAAATGACAATAATGCTCTCTAGCTGGTGCTTTTAATGAGAAGATGATGACTCAACAATAAAAGTAAATAGATAGGCCCTTCACAGAGGGAAGCAGGGATTTGCAGAGGTGCTAGAGCTCGAAGCTTTTAGAGATGAATATAATTTTGAGAGGTATACTTTCATTGTCAACGTAGCAACCGAGAGTTTTCAACATCTTCCATGCTAGACACATTATAGGTGGTTCCCAAACAGAAAGGTAAAGTTTTACTCCCTCTCCACCAACAAACACAAGCCATGGCTAGCTGAATCCTCGGGTTTCCCTCCATACCAACAACAGTGCGGGGGAGTTTTGTTTCATTATTATATTTTGGTATTGATCATAGGACTTGGCATCCTAATTACCAGCCGCTTTCTCGTGAATGACAAGTGAATAAACACTCATCATGAGAATAACCCACCTAGCATGGAAGGTGTTGACCGCCCCTTCTCGCTTCATGAGCGATTTGGGCATACAAAACATATTATTATTTGAAGATTTAGAGTTTGGCACATGCAAATTTACTTGGAACGGCAGGTAAATACCGCATATAGGTAGGTAAGGTAGACTCATATGGAATAACTTTGGGTCTAAGGATTTGGATGCACAGGCACTGTTCCCGCTTAGTTCAGGTGAAGGCTAGCAAGTAGACTGAGGAGCGACCAACCAGAGAGAGACAACGATCATAAGCATGCATTGAGATTAATCAACACTGAATACGAGCATGAGTAGGATACAAAACACCATGAACATAAATATCGTGGAGGCTTTGTTGGTTTTGATTCAACTACATGCGTGAACATGTGCCAGGTCAAGCCACTTGAATCATTCAGAGGAGGATACCATCCTATCATACTACATCATAACCATTCTAAATGCATGTCGACACTTAAGACAAAACATTATCCACTACTAGATATTTAAGCATGGCATGATTAACTATGATTTCTAATTATCATTGCAAACATGTTTATTTATAATAGGCTGAATCAAGAACGATGAGCTTATGATATTTACAAAACCAAAATAGGTTGAGTTCATACCAGCTTTTCTTCACCTCAATCAATTCACTAAATTTCGTCATTATTGCCTTTCACTTGCAAGACCGTACAATGTGAATAATAATAATAAGAGTGCACGTGCCGTGGACTAAGCTGGAATCTGCAAACATTTATTCTAAGGAGAAGACAAGGTAATATTGGTTCTTTGTTAGATCAACAATAATGCATATGAGAGCCACTCAACATTTTCATTGTGGTCTTCTTCTTACGACCCAAAGAAAAGAAAAACAATTCAAACAAACACACTGAAATATTTTTGGATATTTTGTTTTTATGAAGAAGGCGAAATGAAAGAAAAACGAAAATGAGGAAAACTATATACACGGGAAAGCTCCCAACAAGCAAAAGAAGAACGTGAAATATTTTTGGGCTTTCTTTTAATATTGCAAACTACTAAGCGAATAAAACAGGAAGAAAAACTAAAAATAAACAAGAAATATTTTTGGGTTTTCGCAATTTTTAAAACACATGAGAAGAAAGCAAAATAAAACTAACATGGATTATACAATGAAAAAGGATGAACATCGGCAACTGGAATGAATGTGTGATGCATGAATGTAATGTCTGTGAGAAATACGTACTCACCCAAGCTTAGACTTTTGGCGTAAGTTGGTCTATGGCCACGGCTGGCTTGGATGATACTCGTAGTCGTAGTTCGGGTTCTACTAGATTGCAGCTGCCACCGCTTGGCGGGATGCCTCGGAGAGGCGAGCGGTCTCCCTCGCCCTCTCATACTCCTCTTCCTCCTCCATAAGTATGAAATTTTGTCCTTGAAAGTAAAATAAGGCAGGAGAGGGAAGCGTAATATGGAAAACGCGGCGCCTATTAAAGATTAGCCTGTACTGGAACGACATATCACCTCTTTCAAGAAACTAGAAACGTTCTATAGCAGCATAATCAAGGAAAGCAGGCGGCAACTGGGTATCACTTTATTTTCTCGACACCCCAAGATAATCAACTAAACGAGTGGCATAAATTCCACCAAAGAAATCTCCATCTAAGGCATTATTATGTAATCGACATGCAACAATAGTCCCCAAGTTAAATTGTTTATCATTCATTACCGCACTTTTAAGAATGCTCAAATCAGAAGTGCAAAGGTGGCTATGGTCATGTCTACCATTAATGCATCTACCTATGAAGAGAGCAAAATAATGCAAAGCAGGAAAAATGAATACTCCCTATAGTAGCTTGTGTTATTCCTCTAGTTTCACCGCTAGTGATGCTAGCAAGGAACTCAATGCAGTCACATTTACGAGGTTCAATGTAAGTGCCCCATTGTGGAATTTTGCACGCTTCATTAAACTCTTCAAGGTCCATGCCAAATGTGTTTTCATTGAGATTAAATATAACAACATGCGAATTTCGCTCGACTGAATACTTCAATTTTCGCACAAAAGAATCGGTGAGGTTGTAATATTGTAAGTACTTATCTAGCACGAAATCCGTCAAGCCGACATTGTGCACGTACATATAAAATTCTTCTTTGAAACTAGCTTTAGTCATGAAGTAACATGACGGCCATTCGCAAGGTTGCACTAGAGCTTCCCGTGGTGGTTCGAGGTCCGGCTCACATAAAGCAAGCCTTGGGGATTTCTTGCTCGAGGAACCACCTTGGAACATCTCCCTAAACATTTTCTCCCTTTGAAAATTTCTGAATTTTTTTAGTAACTCATAATAAAAATAAACCAAACTCAACAAAATCGATAGCAACTACTCCTACAAGTGTCTAGGGGCCATATCATGCACCAAAACTAGTTTGAACCATATGAATTTGACATTCAAGCTCAAGAACATGGTCGCCAACAATAGCTAAATGTGCAAATAATAAACCACTAGAGAAAGAACTAATTGGACCATCGGAGGAGTCACATATCGGTGAGCAATCCCCCAAAACAGTTTTGGAAATGGAGGTACGAGAAGAAAATCAAAAATCGCAGCAAGAAGAGCAAGAACACGGGCTATGGAACAAATTTGATATTTTTCTAGAGGAAGAGGATGAGCATGTGCGGCAGCAATAAGTGAGGGGCCCTACGTGGGCCCCACAATCTTGCATGGTGCACCTAGGGGGTGGGCGCGCCCTGTGAGCTTGTGGCTCATAGGTGCATCCCCCTAGCTTGTGTTCAGTGCCACTACTTTTCATATTTTGCAAAAAACTCATATTAAATTTTCAGGGCATTATGAGAACTTTTATTTCCTAGTCAATTTTAATTGCACGGGTAATTTATAAAACAGTAAAATAATAGCATTTCTACTTTATTAAATCTAAATAACAGAAAGTAAAAAGTGGATACAGAAAGTTGTGTTTACTAAATTCATCGACCACATGCCCGTCAAAAGGAATCCATTAATAAGGTTGATCAAGTCTTATTAACAAACTTCTTCCTAATGACATGAAACCGGAGAATCTTTGTATAACACTAGGTTGCCTCAACGGGGATATGCATGTCCCCAACAATAAGAATTTCATATTTATTTTTGACAATAGGAATAGGGAATTCAAAACGTCCAATAGTGAGAAATTTTTCCAATAGAATTGATACTATTCACTTGACGTTGTTTCTTTGGAAAGTGTACCGTATGCTCATTACCATTGACATGAAAAGTGATATTGCCTTTGTTGCAATCAATAACAGCCCCTACAGTATTCAAAAAGGGTCTAACAAGGATGGTTGACATACTGTCGTCCTCGGTTATATCAGGAATAACAAAATCTTTTAAGATAGCAACATTTGCAACTATGACAGGCACATCCTCACAAATACTGATGGGTATAGCAGTTGATTTATCAGTCATTTGCAAAGGGATTTCAATTGGTGTCAACTTATTCAAATCAAGTATTGGATACAAAGAGAAAGGCATAACACGGACACCTGCTCCTAGATCACATAAAGCAGTTTTAACATTCTTTTAATGGAGCATGGTATAGTTGGTATTCCTGGGTCTCCTAGTTTCTTTAGTATTCCACCCTTAAATTAATAATTTGCAAGCATGGTGGAAATTTCAGCTTCGGGTATGTTTCTTTTATTTGTGACAATATCTTTCCTATACTTAGCATAAGGAGACATTTTTAGAATATCAATCAAATGAAGGCGCAAAAAGACAGGTCTAAGTATTTCAACAAAGCGCTCAAATTCTTCTCCATCCTTATTCTTTGAAGCTTTAGGAGGAAAGGGTGTGGTTTCTGAACCCATGGTTCTCTTTCTTTACCATGTTTCCTAGCAATGAAGTCTCTTATCATATCTTTTATTCTTAGGTTGTGGGTTATCAAGATCAACAGCTGGTTGCTTTTCCACATCATTATCATTATTATGTTGAGCATCACATGAAAATTATCATTATCATTGACACTAGGTTCATGTTCATCACCAGATTGTGTCTCAATATTAGAGATACAAATATCATTTGGATTCTCAGGTGTGTCTACAGTAGGTCCACTAGAAGCATGCAAAGTCCTATCATCTTTATTATTCTTTTTAGATGGACTAGGTGCATTAGTATTAATTCTCTGAGAATCTTGTTCAATTCTCTTAGGGTGACCTTGAGGATACAAGGT
Source organism: Aegilops longissima (assembly GCA_021605205.1). Lineage (NCBI taxonomy): Eukaryota > Viridiplantae > Streptophyta > Magnoliopsida > Poales > Poaceae > Aegilops > Aegilops longissima. Next base: position 435,690,048 of record CM038679.1, on the reverse strand, counting down.
TTCATGAGTCATTTTACCAGCCCTAGTCATAACTCTAACAACATGATCATTCATCTTATTGTTCACCTCATTAAGCAAATCATTTTGTGACTTGATGACTTGTTCTAGTTGAGTTTTTATCATGAATGCATGTTTAATCACACCCTTGACATCATTAACGGTTCTAAAGATATAGTCAATCAAGTGTTCAATCATATATGCATTTCGTTTCAATTGTCTACTAACATATGCATTAAAATTTTCTTGTTTACAAATAAAATTATCCAGTTCATCCAAGCATTGACTAGCAGATTTAGTATAAGGAATATCACCTTCATCAAATTATAGAGATAATTTACCTCTAATACCTGTGTCGGGGTATCGAGGCCATGTATTTCTTCAATAGGTGTTAAATTCCTAACATCTTCACCTTTAATACCTTTTTCATTCATATATTTCTTTGCCTCTTGCATATCTTCAGGACTGAGAAATAGAATACCTCTCTTCTTCAGAGTTGGCTTGGGCGGTTGTTCAGGAAGAGTCCAATCATTATCATTCGTCAATATATTATTCAGTAGTTCTTCAACTTGTTCAATGGTTCATTCCCTGAAAACACAACCAGCACAAATATCTAGGTGGTCCCTAGAAGCATCGGTTAGTCCATTATAAAAGATATCAAGTATCTAATTTTTATTGAGAGGATGATCAGACAAAGAATTAAGTAACTGGAGAAGCCTCCCCCAAGCTTGAGGGAGAGTCTCTTCTTTAAGTTGCACAAAGTTAAATATTTCCTGTAAAGTAGCTTGTTTCTTATGGCCAGGAAAATATTTTTCAGAGAAGTAATATATCATATCCTGGGGACTACGCACACAACCAGGAGCAAGATAATTAAACCATATCTTAGAATCACCCTTTAATGAGAAAGGAAACAACTTAAGAATATAGTAGTAGCGATTTTTTTCCTCATGGGCAAATAGGGTGGCTATATCATTCAACATAGTAAGATGTGCCACAGCAATTTTAGGTTCATAACCATGGAAAGGATCAAATTCAAGCGAAGCAATTAACTCAGGCTCGATAGGGAATTCATAATCCTCATCAGTAATAAAGATAGGTGAAGTAGCAACTTAGGATCATATTGCATTCTAGCATTCAAAGATTTTTCTTTCAACTTGCATAGTAATTTCTTAAGATCATCTCCATCCTTACAAGCAAGAAAGTCCCTAGATACTTCTCCATCCATAACATAACCCTCAGGTATCTCAGGCAATTCATATCTAAGAGCTAGGTCTAATAGGTGTTTCAAAATTTTCAGTTTCAATAATTTCATCAGTTTCAGCATTCTCAATTTCTTTAGCTCTTGCAGGTTGTTCATCAAGAAATTCACCTAGTGGCACAATATAATCAAGCAAAGTACTAGCATCATCAATATCATCATTCATAGCATCATGCATAGCATAAGTGGCATCATCAATTATTTGCGACATATCAGAAACAATAGCAGGTGGTGGTGTTGCAAGTTTACTTAAAATGGAAGGTGAATCAAGTGCAGAGCTAGATGGCAGTTGCTACTTCTTGAGCTTGCGTTGGTTTTTCCCTTGAAGAGGAAACGGTGATGCAGCAAAGTAGAGATAAGTATTTACCTCGGTTAAGAACCAACGTATCAATCCAGTAGGAGAAGAACGCACAAATCACCAATACCTGCACAAACAATCAAACACTTGCACCCAACGCGATAAAGGGGTTGTCAGTCCCTTAACGGTCACTTGTAAAGGTGAGATCTGATAGAGATAGATAAAACTAAACAAAAGATAAAGTAAATATTTTTAGGTTTTTTGGTTTATAGATCTGAAAATAAAAGATTGCAAAATAGTAGATCGAAAACTTATATGATGGAAAATAGACCCGGGGGCCATAGGTTTCACTAGAGGCTTCTCTCAAAATAGCAAATAATACAATGGGTGAACAAATTACTTTCGAGCAATTGATAGAAAAGCGCAAAGTTATGACGATATCCAATGCAATGATTATGTAATATAGGCATCACGTCCGTGTCAAGTAGACCGACTCCTGCCTGCATCTACTATTATTACTCCACATATCGACCGACTCCTGCCTGCATCTAGAGTATTAAGTTCATGAAGAACATAGTAACACTGTAAGTAAGATGACATGATGTAGAGGAATAAACTCAAGCAGCATGATGTAAATCCCATATTTTTATCCTCGATGGCAACAATACAATGTGTGCCTTGCTACCCCTACTGTCACTGGGTGAGGACACCACAAGATTGAACCCAAAGCTAAGCACTTCTCCCGTTGCAAGAAAAACCAATCTAGTTGGCCAAACCAAATCGATAGTTCGAAGAGAATTACAAAGATATCAAATCATGCATAAAAAATTCAGAGAAGATCCAAATAATATTCATAGATAAGCTGATCATAAATCCACAATTCTTGGATCTCGACAACCACACCGCAAAAGAAGATTACAGTGGGTAGATCTCCAAGAACATCAAGGAGAACATGGTATTTAGAATCAAAGAGAGAGAGAGAGAGAGAAGAAGCCATCTAGCTACTAGCTATGGACCCGTAGGTCTGTGGTAAACTACTCACGCTTCATCGGAAGGGCAATAGGGTTGATGTAGATGCCCTCCATGATCGAATCCCCCTCCGGCAGGATGCCGGAAAAAGCCCCAAGATGGGTTCTCGTGGGAACAGAAGGTTGCGACGGTGGAAAAGAGTTTTTGTGTGTACTTCTGGTGGTTTGGGAATATATGTGAATATATAGGAGGAAGATCTAGGTCAGGGGGTCACCGAGGGGCCCACAAGGTAGGGGGGCACGCCCTACCCCCTGGGCGCGCCCTCCACCCTTGTGCCGCCTCGTGGCTCTTCTAACTTGCACTCCAAGTCTCCTGGGTGTCTTCTGGTCCAAGAAAAATCATCGTGAAGGTTTTATTCCGTTTGGACTACATTTGGTATTCCTTTTCCGGGAAACTCAAAAACAAGGAAAAAACAGAAACTAGCACTGGGATCTAGGTTAATAGGGCAGTCCCAAAAATAAAATATAATAGCATATTGATGCATATAAAACATCCAAAATAGATAATATAATAGCATGGAACAATAAAAAATTATAGATACGTTGGATACGTATCAAGCATCCCCAAGCTTAATTCCTGCTCCTCCTCGAGTAGGTAAATGATAAAAACAGAATTTTTTATGTGGAATGCTACCTAACATATTTATCCATGTAATTTTTCTTTGTTGTGGCATGAATGTTCAGATCCATAAGATTCAAAACAAAAGTTTAATATTGACATAAAAAGAATAATACTTCAAGCATACTAACAAGGCAATTATGTCTTCTCAAAATAACATGGTCAAAGAAAGCTTATCCCTACAAAATCATATAGTCTGGCTATGCTCCATCTTCATCACACAAAATATTCAAATCATGCACAACCCCGATGACAAGCCAAGAAATTGTTTCATACTTTTGATGTTCTCAAACTTTTTCAACTTTCACGCAATACATGAGTGTGAGCCATGGACATAGCACTATAGGTGGAATAGAATATGGTGGTTGTGGAGAAGACAAAAAGGAGATTGTCTCACATCAACTATGCATATCAATGGGCTATGGAGATGCCCATCAATAGATAGCAATGTGCGTGAGTAGGGATTGCCATGCAACAAATGCACTAGAGCTATAAGTTTATCAAAGCTCAAAAAGAAACTAAGTGGGTGTGCATCCAACTCGCTTGCTCACGAAGACCTAGGTCAGTTTGAGGAAGCCCATCATTGGAATATACAAGCCAAGTTCTATAATGAAAAATTCCCACTATTATATGAAAGTGACAATATATGAGACTCTCTATCATGAAGATCATGGTGCTACTTTGAAGCACAAGTGTGGAAAAAGGATAGTAACATTGCCCCTTCTCTCATTTCTCTCTTTTTTTGGTGGGCTTCTTGGCCTCTTTTTTTGTGGGCATCTTTGGCCTTTTTCATTTTTTTACTCACATGGGACAATGCTCTAATAATGAAGATGATGACACTTTTATTTACTTACAACTCAAGAATTACAACTCGATACTTAGAAAAAAATATGACTCTATATGAATGCCTCCGGTGGTGTACCGGGATGTGCAATGACTCAAGAGTGACATGTATGAAAGAATTATGAAAGGTGGCTTTGCCACAAATACGATGTCAACTACATGATCATGCAAAGCAATATGATAATGATGGTATGTGTCATAATAAAACAAAACGGTGGAAAGTTGCATGGCAATATATATCGGAATGGCTATGGAAATGCCATAATAGGTAGGTATGGTGGCTGTTTTGAGGAAGGTAATAGGTGGGTGTATGGCACCGGCGAAAGTTGCGCAGTACTGTAGAGGCTAGCAATGGTGGAAGGGTGAGAGTGCGTATAATCCATGGACTCAACATTAGTCATAAAGAACTCACATACTTATTGCAAAAATCTATTAGTCATCAAAAAGAAGAACTCCGTGCATGCTCCTAGGGCGATAGATTGGTAGGAAAATACCATCGATCGTCCCCGACCGCCACTCATAAGGAAGACAATCAATAAATAAATCATGCTCCGAGTTCGTCACATAACGGTTCACCATACGTGCATGCTACGGGAATCACAAACTTTAACACAAGTATTTATACAAACCACAATTACTCACTAGCATGACTCTAATATCACCATCTTTATATCTCAAAACAATCGTAAGGAATCAAACTTCTCATAGTATTCAATGCACTTTATATGAAAGTTTTTATATATCCCTCTTGGATGTCTATCATATTAGGACTAAATTCATAACCAAAGCAAATTACAATGTTGTTTAGAGACTCTCAAAATAATATAAGTGAAGCATGAGAGTTTAATAATTTCTACAAAATAAAACCATCGCCTTGCTCTAAAAATATATAAGTGAAGCACTAGAGCCAAATTGCCTAGCTCAAAAGATATAAGTGAAGCACATAGAATATTCTAATAAATCACGATTCATGCGTGTCCCTCTCAAAAGGTGTGTACAGCAAGGATTATTGTGGCAAACTAAAAAGTAAAGACTCGTATCATACAGGACGCTCCAAGCAAAACACATATCATGTGGTGAGTAAAAATATAGCCTCAAGTAAAGTTACCGATAGACGAAGACGGAAGAGGGGATGCCTTCCGGGGCATCCCCAAGCTTAGGCTCTTGGTTGTCCTTGAATATTACCTTGGGTTGCCTTGGGAATCCCCAAGCTTAGGCTCTTGCCACTCCTTATTCCATAGTCCATCAAATCTTTACCCAAAACTTGAAAATTTCACAACACAAAACTCAACAGAAAATCTCATAAGCTCAGTTAGTATAAGAAAATAAATCACCACTTTTGGTACTATTGTGAACTCATTCTTTATTTATATTTGTGTAATATCTATTCTATTCCAACTTTTCCATGGTTCATACCCATGATACTACCCATAGATTCATCAAAATAAGCAAATAGCACATAGAAAACAGAATCTGTCAAAAACAAAACAGTCTGTAGTAATCTGTAACTCTCGAATACTTCTGTAACTAAAAAAATTCTGAAAAATTAGGACAACCTGAGAAATTTGTTTATTAATCTTCTTCAAAAAGAATAAATATTTTATCACGGTTCTGTTAAAAATGAGAATTGTTTTCCTGAGCGCAAAAGTTTCTGTTTTTCAGCAAGATCAAACCAACTATCACCGTAAGCCATCCCAAAGGTCTTACTTGGCATAAACACTAATTAAAACACAAAACCATATCTAACCAGAGGCTATATGAATTATTCAAAGCAAAACAGGAACTAAAAGCAAAAAAAATTGGGTTGCCTCCCAACAAGCGCTATTGTTTAACGCCCTTAGCTAGGCATAAAAACACAAATAGATCTAGGTATTGTCATCTTTGGTGTGCAATCCATAAGTAGCTCACATAATAGATTGATATGGAAATTTAATTTTATTTCTTGGAAAGTGTTCCATGCCCTTCCTTAACGGAAATTGAAATCTAATGTTTCCTTCTTTCATATCAATAATTGCACCAATCGTTCTAAGGAAAGGTCTACCAAGAATTTTAGGACATGTAGAATTGAAATATATATCAAGAACAATGAAATCTACGGGCACATAATTCCTATTTGCAACAATAAGAACATCATTAATTCTCCCCATAAGTTTCTTAATAGTAAAATTCGCAAGATGCTAATTTAAAGAACAATCATCAAATTCACGAAAACCTAACACATCACATAAAGTTTTTGGAATCGTGGAAACGCTAGCACCCAAATCACACAAAGCATGGCACTCATAATCTTAATAGTAGGTTCCCACTCATCATAAAGTTTTTTAGGGATAGAAACTTCCAATTCAAGCTTTTCTTCAAAAGATTGCATCATAGCATCAACGCTATGTTTAGTAAAAACTTTGTTTTGATTATAAGCATGAGGAGAATTCAACATGGATTGCAACAAGGAAATACAATCTATTAAAGAAAAACTATCATAATTAAATTCCTTGAAACCAAAAGGAGTGGGTTCATTGCTACTTAAAGTTTTGACCTCTCCAATCCCACTTTTATCAATTTTTGCATCAAGATCTAAAAACTCCGAATCATTGGGACACCGTTTAACTAAAGTTGACTTATCTCTAGTCCCATATTTATCAATATTTATATTGCAAAACAAATATTCAATAGGATTCACATCAATCACTTTAAGATCTTCATCATTATTTTCAAAAAAACTAGAAGAACACACTTTTACAAACCAATCTCACTTAGCACGCATCTTAGTGGTTCTTTCTTTGCACTCGTCAATGGAGATTCTCATAGACTTTAGAGATTCATTGATATCATGCTTAGGTGTAATAGATCTAATTTTCAAAGAATCAACATCAAGAGAAATTATATCCACGTTCCTAGCCAAATCATCAATCTTAAGTAATTTTCTTCAACCAAAGCATTGAAATTCTTTTGAGAACTCATAAATTCTTTAACACTATTCTCAAAATCAGAGGTCATCTTATTATAATTTCCATAAGAATTGTTGTAGGAATTACCATAATTATTAGAGGAATTACTAGGAAACGGACTAGGATTAAAATTACCTATATACGCGTTATTACCAAAATTGTTCCTACGAACAAAATTCAGATCCATAGATTCATTATTATTCTCAATCAAAGTAGACAAAGGCATATCATTAGGATCAATAGAAGCACTCTTGCTAGCAAATAATTTCATAAGCTCATCCATCTTTCCACTCAAAACATTAATCTCTTCAATCGCATGCACTTCTTTTACTAGAAGAAGATCTTTTGGTAAGCCATTGAGAATAATTAACCATAATATTATCTAGGAGTTTAGTAGCTTCTCCTAAAGTAATTTCCATAAAAGTACCTGCCGCAGCCGAATCTAAAAGATTTCTAGAAGCAAAATTCAATCCAGCATCATTTTTTTGTATAATCATCCACAAATTCAAACCATGAGTAGGGCAATTTCGTATCTTCAATTTCATCCTCTCCCAAGATTTTGCCACATGTTCATGATCAAGTTGCTTAAAATTCATAATATCATTCCTAAGGGAGATGATGTTAGCGGGAGGAAAATACTTGGAAATAAAAGCATCTTTACACTTATTCCATGAATCAATACTATTTTTAGGCAAAGATGAAAACCAAGTTTTAGCACTATCTCGTGGTGAGAACGGAAATAGATTTAATTTAACAATATCATTATCCACATCTTTCTTCTTTTGCATATCACACAACTCAACGAAATTATTCATATGGGATGCGACACCTTCACTAGGAAGGCCGGAAAATTTATCTTTCATAACAAGATTCAGCAAAGCGGCATTAATTTCATAAGATTCTGCACTAGTGGTGGGAGCAATCAGAGTACTAATAAAATCATTATTATTAGTATTGGAAAAGTCACACAATTTGGTATTCTCTTGAGCCATCGTGACAAAGCAAGCAATCTAACACACGAGCACACAAAAAGCAAATGAAAAGACGAATAGAAGAAGGGCGAAAGAAAAGGGAAATCTTTTTGAAAATTGTTTTAGAAGTGAGGGAGAGGAAAATGAGAGGCAAATGGCGAATAATGTAATGCAAGAGATGAGAGTTTTATGATGGGTACTTGGTATGCCTTGACTTGGCGTAGATCTCCACGGCAACAGCACCAAAAATTCTTCCTACTACTTCTTGAGCTTGCGTTGGTTTTTCCCTTGAAGAGGAAAGGGTGGTGCAGCAAAGTAGAGATAAGTATTTACCACAGTTAAGAACCAAGGTATCAATCCACTAGGAGAAGAACGCACAAATCACCAATACCTACACAAACAATTAAACACTTGCACCCAACGCGATAAAGGGGTTGTCAATCCCTTCACAGTCACTTGCAAAGGTGAGATCTGATAGAGATAGATAAAACTAAATAAAAGATAAAGTAAATATTTTGGGGTTTTTTGGTTTATAGATATGAAAATAAAAGATTGCAAAATAGTAGATCAGAAACTTATATAATGGAAAATAGACCCTCGGGCCATAGGTTTCACTAGAGGCTTCTCTCAAAATAGCAAATAATACAGTGGGTGAACAAATTACTTTCGAGCAATTGATAGAAAAGCGCAAAGTTATGACGATATCCAAGGCAATGATTATGTAATATAGGCATCACGTCCATGTCAAGTAGACCGACTCCTGCCTGCATCTACTACTATTACTCCACACATCGACCGACTCCTGCCTGCATCTAGCACTACAAAAAAAGACACATCCATGACATTTTGGGCCGAACGGAAAAAATTTCTGTCATACATATGACACTTCTATGATGATAATTGTGACAAAACCCAGTATCATCATAGATGTGGTGGGCTCGTACTTCTATGACAAAAATCATGATGAGAAAATGGGCTTTTCGTCCCGGCGGGCCGGAGACGCAGCTGCATGACATTCTTTGGGTCGTCCATGACGGAAAAAACCGTGGTAGAAGCGAGGGCGCGGAAAATATCAGGGAGTCCCCGGTTGCGGTGGGTGGTCGGGGGCCGAGCGATGCGTGTTTCTCTCATACGTACGCACGTATGTGCAAGGTGTTGGGCTCTAACTGAACCCAAGCGAGGGGTTGGGCTCTAACTGAACCCGAGCGATTGCAATCAGAGGCTACGCTTCATCGAACCCGAGCGACCGATCGATGGCTGTTAATCGAACCCGATCAAGCGATTCTTCGCCATCGCTGCTAATCAAGCCGATCGATGCTGCCTCTGGATGAACAAAGGAGCGCTGTGGGGGTTTGATGAACAGTTCCGGTGGGGTGGATGAACAGGACCCCGTGGTGTTGCCTCTGGATGAACAGTACCCCGATCGATCGAGCCGGTTGGGGCTGGATGAACAGGACCCCGTGGAGGGCTGGATGAACAGGACCACGCCGTGGAGGGCAGGATGAACAGTAGCCCGTGGAGGGGTGGTCGAACAGGAGCCCGTGGAGAGGGCTGGTTGAACAGTAGCCGGTGGAGTAGCGCGCGGTGGAGGCTGGATGAACAGGAGCCCGTGGATGAATAGTCGCAAGTGGAGGCTGGAGGAGGTCGACGGTGGATGAACAGTAGCCCGTGGAGGCTGGAGGGGGTCGACGGTGGAGATGAACAATATCCCGTGGAGTCCCGTTTTGCGGTACGCCACACCCCTCCCGTGAATAGGACCCGCTTTCACCGTAGCGCCCAAAGACAAGTCCGCTTCTCCGCTTTGCGGTACGCCACACCCTCCCGATCAACAGGACCCCTGCTTCACCATAGGAGGTCCGCTTCTCCGCTTTGCGGCACGCTGCACTTCTTCCGATGAACAGGATCCTGTTTCGAACGTGGCCGGTCGAACACAAGGCTGTTTCCTCCGTTCTGCGGTATGCCAGGCCTCGTTTCCATCGCCTTTCCGTCCAATCCCTCGCGATGAACATGACCATGCATTCCGTTGCCTCCCAATGAACACTATGACGACGCTGTTTCTCCGTTCTGACCCAGCCATGTACACGAGCCCTGGCTGTTCGTATGCGCGAGTAGGCGTTCGAGACCTCGCCCGTATGTACACATACGTGGTCGTATTTTCTTTCTTGCACCCTGGCCGCTGTACGTACGTGTACATGCTATGTGTGCGCCTCTACTACGACACATGCGCGCCTCTACATCGACCAGTATATATGTGCGTACACGTTCACGACCAGAATGACAACGCTACGTACGCTTCGACCAGGTGGGTCCCGACTGTCAGGCACTTCCATGCGTGCGAAGATGTAGCAGGTGGGTCCCAGCAGTCAGGGGAAACATTTTTTTTCACAAAATACAGTGGCCCGTCTGGTGGGTCCCAGCTGTCAGGTGGAGGAATCATTATTTTCCGCGTAATAAGGAGGCACTTCCTTGCTGCGGCCGTGGACCCAGCTGTCAGCCTCTGCACGTATAGTCCACGTCTGATGGAAGTCGTTCCTTGACCATGTTGACCACGCCGCGCCGAGAGCACCAAGGCGGTGGACGACGGCGAGGCCTAGGAAGGGGACGACAGGGAGCCGGGGAAGACGGGCAGTGGAAGCCCGCGCGGAGAGGAGTACGAGGGTTCACTGGTTTTGCTGCAGTGTGAGGCTGCCGTCGCCGCAGGGCCTGGCCAGCGGTGGGAATAGTAGGGGGCGGTGAGGCCTCCGCGGCAAAGACAGCCGCCACGGAGGCAGGAGCATGCGGCACGACCGGCGCTGCTTTGGGCGGCTGGAGCAAGAAGACCAGAGGTTGAAGAAGCACTATGGCCGTTGGATGGACATCGTACGATCACTCGAGCTAGAATCGTTCATATTGACTAAAGTTGACAAAGGCCCCCGTCACAGTCAACTTAGTAGGCCCACAAGTCAGCCTCCCACCATGGTGGGTCCCAGCTAGCAGGGGGAGTATTCATTTTTTTGTGCGTAATAAGGAGGCACTTCCGGTGGGTCCGAGCTGACAGCGGGGGGAACATTTTTTGTCGCGAAATACGCTGGCCCGTTCAGTGGGTCCCAGCAGTCAGGGGGGAAACGTTTTTTCGCGAAATAAGGTGGCCCGTCCGATGGGTCCCTGCTGTCAGGTGGAGGAATAATTATTTTGCGCGTAATAAGGAGGCACTTCCTTGCGGCCGCCTGGACCCAGCTGTCAGCCTCTCCATGTACAGTACTCTTCCGATGAAAGTCGATCGTTGACCATGTTGACCACGCCGCGCCGAGAGCACCAGGGCGGTGGACGACGGGAGGACTAGGAAGGGGACGACTCGGAGCCGGGGAAGACGCAGCAGTGGATGCCCACATGAAGAGGAGTACGAGGGTTCACTGGTTCGGCTGCGGTGTGAGGCTGCTGTTGCCGCAGAATAACAGGGGGTGTGGGTGAGTAGAGGGATGGCCTGGTCAGCGGTGGGAGTAGTAGGTGGCGGTGAGGCCTCCGCGCATCACAGCCGGCCACGGGAGGCAGGAGCATGCGGCACGACCGACGCTGGTTTGGGCGGATGGAGCAAGAAGACTAGAGGTTGAAGAAGCACTACAGCCGTTGGATGAACATCGTACGGTAACAGGAGCTAGAATCGTTCATATTGACTAAGTTGACAAAGCCCTCCGTCCCCATCAACTTGGTAGGCCCACAAGTCAGCCTCCCACTATGCTGGGTTCTAGCTGGCAGGGGGAATATTCATTTTTTTGTGCGTAATAAGGAGGCACTTCCTTGCGTGCGAAGATAGCTGGTGGGTCCGACATGTCGTGGGGGCACGTTATTTTCGCGAAATACGAGAGGCCTTCCGTGGGTCCCGATGTCGTGGAGGAATCATTATTTTGTGCGTAATAAGGAGGCATTTCCTTGTGTGCGGCCGTGGACCCAGTTGTCGCCTCTCCACGCACAGCCTACTTCCGATGGTGTCGTTCGTTGACCATGTTGACCACACCGCACCGAAAGCGATCCAAGGTGGTGGACGACGGCGAGGCCCCGGACAGCAACGAGCCGGAGATAGGAAGACGCGGGAGTAGAGTCGCAGACGGAGAGGTGTACGAGGGTTAACTGGTTCTAGTGCGGTGTGGTTCGGCAATGGTGGAGAAGAACAGGAGGTGTGGAGGGTGGAGGGATGGCCTGGCCAATGGTGGAGTAGCGCTTCATAGCGAAGCGCATAAGCAGAGCTGCTAGCAGCAGCAGGAGGCGGAGGTGGTCCCGGCGCGCTGGAGGAAGAAGACGAGATTGAAGATGGATGCCGGTCGTTGGATGTAAATCCAACGGCTAACATGTCAGAATCATTTGTTGACTAAATTGACAACGACTTGCGTTGGCTTCGACGTATTGGCCCACATTTCAGCCTCCAAAAATGTGGCACGTATTCAACCCATTTTTTCAGAATTTAAAGTCTTTTTTTTGCACGGCAGAATTTATAGTCAATTTGATCTTTTTTTTGAATTACAGCCATTAGCTGGGCTGGGTGAACAAATAATGTAGCGTCCATGCGGCCCGTTTATTTTATTTCCTAAAAAATTACAGGCCATTTGCGCTTTCTCGAAATACACGATTTTGCTGGGCTGATTCTAATTATAATGTTGGGTTGGGCCAGCAATGTTATCAAAAAATAAAAAGGGGCTGAGCATTTTTTTATAAAGATATTTAAATAATAAGTGATATTATTACATTCGTCCTTAAATCTTACCAAGCTTTTGTACAAAATCACTAGGATTTTCGGGCCAAAACAATCCAGGATTTTATTTGTTAAGAAATTATTTTTATAAGTTAATAAGATGTGGGATATTGTTTTCTTACATATGTAAGTATTTGTTAAATATACCATTGCAGTAAAAATAATATATAATAACATATAAAATATTTTTTTTAGAAAAACAGGGAGCATCTCCCCGGTTCCATTGTTGAGAACGAAACCACAACATATTCTGATACAGCAGCTCAGAGAGCAGTTCGAAAGCAAAGGTAGAAAAGCTACAAACTAGGGGGGTGGATGAACAAGTTCTCTGAATAATATAAATCACCCGAGCGGTGCCAACGGCAGAGCGGATAGAACAGTCAAATGACACAAGGAGGGTCCAGCGAAGCCTTCATGGTCTTCAGCCGAGGGGCCGTGTCAGCTTGCGGCGAACAGTAAGCAAGCGGAGACACCGGGCTGGAAGGCGTAGCATGGTGGATGTCCCTCTTTTTCGGCGCCAAGTGCCCATCATCTTCATCAGAGATCTTGAGACGAGCCCACGGGTCCAGCCCCAGAGCAGGTCGAGCCTTGTTCAGCCACAACTGATCGCCAACAGTTTCTGGAGGGATCTTGTTAGGGTTTCCACGAAGCTCATCAACTTATCCTTGTCCGATCCGGAGGAGAGAATCGCCCAGTTCCTCACCATGTTCCTGATCAACCTCAAGACCCGCGGAATGGAAATCCAGGAGGTGTTACTGAAAATCATAGCATTTCTATATTTCCAAAGGCACCAAAGGACAGCTGAGCTAACAATGTTTAAAATCGAGCACTTTTGGTAGCAATCCGAATCTAGCAATGATTCAAAGGATGAGCCAATCTGACTAGAGAAATATTCCCCAATGTGGGCCCAAAGATGTTTAGCAACTATACATTCAAAAATAAGTGAGAACAAGACTCTTGTTCCAAGCAAAACACAATCAAGGGGTTTGATGATGTGTCTCTTCCTAAGGTTATCACTAGTCATCAATTTGTTTTTGGAGAGAAGCCAGAAATACTTGAATTTTAGGGGAACTCTCAATTTCGCATAACAGGGGATGAACACGGGTTGAACCCTCTAAAGTTGATAACATGATAGAGGGAGCTGGAGGAATACTTCCCTTATTGTCCAAACGCCAAATCAGGCATCCGCTCGGCAAGAAGGTAATGCTTTTGGCAATTTCCTCCAATCGAACCATTGTTCCATGAGACTATCACTAAAGTTCCTTCTAAAATAGAGTTTTAGGCATTAACCGTCCCAAACTTCATTGAAACTTTTGTTAAGCTCATTGCGCATGAGTAAATAGGCCAAAATTGATTGCTAGGGGATGTGCCAAACCAAGTATCTTCCTAGAACCTGGTTCTGCTCCCATCCCCTATGTTCCATCTCAGCCAAATTTCACAAAGATGCATAATAGATTTTAATCCTTTCTAGAATCTAGAGGTCTTAGGGTTGGAGGAAGGGACAAAAATATTAGGTTTATTTCCTATGTATTTATGGGCAATAAGAAGCTTCCAGGGTTTCAGGTCTTCCTCATAGAATCTTTTAATCCAAGACCCTAGAAGACAGATGTTAATTTCTTGGAGGTTAGGTATGCCTAGGCCTCCAAAATCTTTTTTCATAGAGACTAGGGCCCAATTAGCAAGGTTTAGCTTCCTATTTCCCTCAAAATCATTCCACAAGCAATGAGTCATCTGAGAATTGATGAGGTTCACTGCCCATTTAGGGAACTTGAAGAAGGAGAGGAGATACACTGGAATGCTAGCCAAACAAGCTTGTATGAGGATCAATCTACCTCTGTAAGAGAGAAGTTTGCCCCTCCACCCAGCAATCTTTTTAATGATTTTATCCAGAAGGGGTTGGATATCCTCTCTCCTCAGTTTATCATAGTGGAGAGGGATACCTAGGTATTTAATGGGGAAGTTACCTTTATTACAGACTAGAATAGAGAGGAAGTCAGCTAACTCCTGATCATCCATGTTGATAAGGATGAGTTCACTTTTAGAGTAGTTGATTCTCATGCCTGAGACTTGTTCAAAACATGTTAGAACGGTTTTCAGATTGCTAGCATGTGTGGAGTCAATGTCTAAGAAAAGGATGGTATCATCTGCATATTGAAGGCAGATGATGCCACCAGGGCAGACCTCAAGACAGAGCCTTGCAATCAGACTATGATCAGCAGCTTTGCTCAGCATTTTAGTAAGAACGTCCACTACTAAATTAAACAAAAGCGGGGAGATGGGGTCACCTTGCCTAAGGCCTTTACCAAAGAAGGAAAAATCACTTTCACAGTTATTTAACTTGACCCCAACAGACCCCCATGAGTAAGTTGTCGGATCCAACTCTCCTCTATGAAAGGCTTGGAAAAGATATAAGAGATCATTTTTCACCAAGTCCCAAAAATGCTGGTAAAACAAGAAGGGAATCCCATCAGGACCAGGAGCCCCATCAGGATAGGAGCTAAAAATGGCTTCCTTCACCTCTGTCTCTGAAAAAGGGGCTTCTAGCAGCTCATTTTCAGCAGGAGAGACTTTTTCAGAAGTAGAGAAAAAATGTTTTGTAGAGAGAACCCAGAAGGGTTTTATTTCTTAAACAGGTATTTGTAGAAGTCACTAGCCACTTTCAGCATCTCATCTAGCTTAGTAACAGGGCCATTAGGGCCATCAAGGGAGTGAATGAGGGTTTTCCTCCTCCTCTGGTTAGCTACTGCATGGAAGTAAGTAGTATTTCTATCACCCTCCTTAATGTTCCTATCTCTAGACCTTTATTTGGCTTTGATTTCTTCTTGAAGCCAAATTTTCTTGAGCTCTCCATGGACAAAGTTTAATCTATTAGTCTTAGCCTCAGAGAGGTCAGTGGTTTTTGTCTTAATATCTAGAGAATCAAACTCAAGGAGGAGAAGCCTTTTGTATCTTCTAAGATTAGCTTCCTCATTGGAGTTCCACCCTTTGGTAGTTCTTCTAAATCTCCTGATTTTGATCTACGAATTTTCTAGGGGCGGCTGCTCCCAAGAGGGCTCATTCCAGATTTTCCCGACTAGCTCAAGAAAATCTTCTCTAAGCAACCACCACTTTTCAAATTTAAAACTATTGCTCTTTGGAGTTTGTTTAAGACCGAGTCCCAGAGCAAAGGAGTGTGGTCACTACCACATCCGGGCAGAGCTCTACAACTAGAAAGGGAAAGAAACTATCTAATTTCATGTCACGTAAAATTCTGTCAATGGTGGACATAATCCTCGAGCAAAGACTTCCAACATATCTAGCGTAACTGTGGGTTTTCCTTCCGACAGGCAATTCTCAACTTTATGGGTAACCATTTTGCGATAAAACAACTCTTGGGCTTGACACGTTTATCCAAATGATGCCCTGGTTCCCCACAGCTTGTAGCAGATCACCTCGTAGTATGCCATAAGGCCCAAGCAAGGCAGGAGCAGTTTTCGGATGTCCTATCTCTTCTTTTGCTGATTCTTGCCTTGAGATTTCCCACGATCCGAGAGTCGAACCACCAGCAGATTGATCTTGGGCAATTACAGAGCCTGCCTAGATTGTGCCCCCATTTGGGGCGGAGGTGGGCCGCACCACTGCCCAACCAGCGCCCCCATTGTGATAGGGGAAATTCATCGGAGTTCCTGGTTCCTTCTCATCCTCCAGCAAGATGTTGTCTCTTAGGAAGCAGAAATAATCACCAGACAGCTCAATTGAAGCAGATTGCAAGCCTAATTTCAATCTTCTGCAGGTTTGGGGAGAGGTAAGGTAGGGGATCCACCTGCCCGGCCCGTGTCGTGGTCGGTGGGCAGGAGTCCAGTCAAGCATTCCCAACTCGCAGCACGGTGTGGATCTCCTGAATTCACTTCTCCTTTCGCCCATCGAACGAACACAATCGGTGGCTCACTGGGGTGGGGCATCCTGTGCTTCTCCGAGAAATCTCCTTCGAAGTAGATTCGCAGGGCTAGATTCAGCAGCTCCCAATCCACATGATCCTTGCACATCTGAGCACACCTGCGCGACTGAGAGAACGGATTCAGTCCCTCCTCGGCTTCCTCCCTCGCAGCTTCCTCCTCTGCTTCCCTCCATTCGCGCAGCTGGGTCCAGGAGAGAGCTGTCGTCATGATCCAAGACGCCTCGCTCCCTCCATCTCCTCTCTCCATCTCCTCCCTCGAGTCTCCCGCAGCACCGCTGGCGTGACGGAGTCGAGCGGCTGGAGCATCCGCGGGAAGGCTTTGTAGACATGTGGGAGATGCATCTTGTACATCTGCCTGTCTTCCAGCCATTCCCCCGTGGATATGGCCGGCGACTCCATGGGGCGCGCGAGCGACTTGCTTGAGGGGGCAGGCGCCCGAGTCAGGAGGCGGGGGGTGGCAACGAGATCTATGGCGGCGGCGAGGGTGGAGGTAGTGGCGGGGGGCTGCTGTTTGGGTGGAGGTGGTGGCGGGGGCGAAGGGGATAGCGAGAGCGGTCATCTATTTGCCAATTACTCCCTCCTTTTCGGTTTATAGGGCTCAATTCAAAGATCTCACCAACCAAGGTAGATGATGAATGGTGGAATACTTTTTGTAGTTTGCAAAAGCACCTAATTAATGCACTTGTTTTCCTCAAAAAATTATGTTTATCAATGCATAAATTACAATGCATGCATGCATAAAGTACATGCATTGGTCAATTTTCTCTTAATACTTGCATGCAATGATTTAATGCACCTTGGAATCTGAACATGTGATGGAAAACAACCAAATTGAGCCATATAAAATGGAAAAACTAAAATTTGGAGATAAGCCCTATAAACCGAAAAGGAGGGAGTATGTTAACTAAACAGTCAACATATAAAATAATTTAAATATATATAATATAGTTAGAAGGGAAACATAAGTTGGACCTGGCGTTCCTATTCTTATATAGAAAAATAGAATAGACCTCTGCTTCTCTTCAAAAAATAAATAAATTGGGCTGCCAAAATAAAACCTCGGATGGGAGGTCCATAGGCGGTCGATACATGACGGCCATAAGAAAATACAACAGGCCTATGGACCTCCCATCCGAGGTCGTGGGCTTCGCATGTTAAAAATGAAAGCCTAGACGGGCAGCCCAAAACCACGCCCAACACTTGCCAAAACTTCGCCCCTCGTTTTCTCGTGTTTCGCACACTCAACATTGTGTGGGCATTTTGACTGCATCATATGAAGATGTGCTATGCATGAATGTTGATCAGATGATGTTAACTGGCTGGTAGTTCCATTTTCGACCATGAATAAAAGTTCCAACATGATGTTAACCCTGTTTGAAAAGTCCGTGTTAATATAAATGCTCGCCTCCGAAAGTTGCGCTTTCTTATCTGAAATTGAACTTGCGCTTATCTCTGAAACTGAAACTTGCGCTTTCTTCTCGAGAATCACATTGTCTGCACTTTTATACTCCTATGAAACTACATTTTTTAAGTGCTAAAATAGATCTCTAGAATTCATAAAATACTTCATATGCTCAATATCGCAAATCTGAAATTCAAAAGACATTCATATCTCGAAGTACTCTCAAAATACACAACATAAGACACAATTCACAACCTGCAAATACCGACAACCCTAAGCTCCTCCCGACAATTCACAACCTGCCCGACTATTGGGCTGGGGGCAGCCCTCCTATTCCTCGGCGCGACAACCGCCTGTGAGACGATGTGAACAGCGAGGGAGACGATGGCGGGAAGCGTCGTCAGCCAACTGCTTTTCTCCTCTTGCAGTTGGGTTCGGTCGATGAAGACTCCACCGCTCGCTCTGGCAGGACACCTCACAAACAACACCTCAGATGCTCGATCCTTCAATCTCTCGTGGATGCTCCATCTGGGATCGATACTCCCACCACCGCTTCCTCACGATCGGATTCGTGAATCTGTTTGCTCCATGGCCCGTAAGAGCAGCTCTATGTACTCCGTGCGACTCCTCCGGAGTATTGCCGCTTTTCGCTCTGCTGCAGATATTTGGCCATGGATTTCGCCGTCCGCCGCTAGTTGGTCCTTGTTGCCAAACCAAGGTCAGATCTCCAACATCCTAGCTAGCTTCACAGGGGCGCCGTCTCATGATCCTCACGATCGGTTGTACTCCTCCATTGATCTACTTCTCCACAGCACCTTCACTCACCGGCGGTGGTTTTTGAATGGAAGAGGAGAGGAGCAGCGCTGGTTTTGGATTAGAACGGGAGAGGAGCGACGCTGGTTTTGGACTGGAACAGGAGAGGAGGGGCGGTGGTTTTGAAATGGAAGAGGAGAGGAGCGGCGCTGCATTTAGATTGGAACAGGAGAGGAGCGGCGGTAGTTTAAGAGGAGAAGAGCGGAAGAGCGGCGTTGGTCTTGGAAGTATTTTTTTTGTTGTTTTGGGTATTTTGGGTCAAAGTTTGACCACGTACTATATTTGACAAGCAAAATGTGAATGCATGTCACCAAAAATTGTATCGTTTGGTTCATATCTAAATGTACTTTCAAATTATATTATTTTTGCAACGTATAACATATATTTTATGTGCGAAAATCATGGTCAATTATGACCCAGAATAAAAGGGAGACTAGTTAATGTGGGTCGCTTTATTAATTGAAGGGTAAATTGATTTTGATTTTGATCCAACACAACAAGATCGGCCCTCTCGTCCAATCCTAAATCGCTGCCGATGCTCCTCTCCTCTTCTCCATTGCAAAACCACCTCCTCTCCTCTCCATCATCTCCATTCCAAAACCACCGCCTCGCCTCTCCTCTTCTCGATCTTCTCCATTGCAAAACCACCTCCTCTCCTCTCCATCATCTCCATTCCAAAACCACCGCCTCGCCTCTCCTCTTCTCTATTGCAAGACCACCGCCTCTCCTCCGCTTTCTAGGTGCTTTGCTCCATGGCGGCGCAATCCATGGATACAAAATTAGTATATTGTATACTATTTAAAAGTCGAGGGCGGGCTTTTCTGCTTGCTGTAGGCGGCGGGGCAGTTCCGCCTAGTCGGTTTGACGGAGACGCGAGAAGACGAGGGAGTAGGCTGCTGCAAACGTAGGGCTGTGTGATTTGACAATGAAGTTATCGCTGAATAGGTAGGGCCCCGTGATTTGACTTGCCATTATCATTTTAATCATGCAGCGCTACGACCGGCGTGAGTCTCCTGATTCCTGACCACCTCCATACAGGTGCCTCTCCCAATGCTCCACCATGTAGTAGAGGCTGGCTCTTGCATGAGAGCCCACTTCTCCAATTTTTCCTTGCCTCTCTTTCCTCCACATATGTAAAATGCCATGTAAAGCGCACTATTGTACTTACTTTTACTTGTTCCTATAGGTGTAAGCTTGCCACATAGGCATAAAGTCTGATGTGGCAAGTTAATCAAGAAGAGAGAGACTAGTTTGGTGACCTAAGGAAGAAACGGTGCTAAGCGCGTGTACCTAGGTGAAAAGACAATTTTGTGTCTGAAGCTAATTAAATGAAGCAAACTTAGCAACACCATTTCATTGGAAGTGGTCACCCTTGGCAAATGCAATAATACTAGTATTCAGAACCCCATAATATAAGAACGCTTTTGGCACTACACTAGAGTCAAAAACGTTCTTATGTTATGGGACAGAGGGAGTACGAAGAAAGAGATAGAGAGAAGTAAAAAAACACTTATAGCCAACCTTATAGCCAAAACCTTGTTGTAGTATGAGTGACTAAGTGATGACTATGTATGACATGCCAACATCAGATAGCCTAACGCACCGTGTTAAATCTCCAAGGGCGCGACCGCGCGAGAGAAGCGACGGTCGTGGTAGGCGCGACCATGATACGGGCTGCTGGCAGCCCTTGGATCTGAGATCAAACGGTCGCATGCTAAGTTGCTGAAAATTTGCGTAATAACCTCCGTGATAGGATATTCACCCATAGGTCTAGAATCACGACATGCAACCATTCGATCTCAGATCCAAGGGCTCTCGGAAGCCCATATCATGGGAGAATGGAAATCCACTACCCTGCCGTTCGCATGCTGTAAGTTCGCTCCTACTCGTCCCCGCACGTCCTTCAATACTACGGCGGTTCGCTCCTAGTCGTCTCGTCCATTCACATTACGGTAGTTCCACTAATCCTAACCCTCCTCCCAAATCCGTGGCGTCCCAAATATCCACGATCGGCGGTGAGTACAAGGTTAGAACCATCACCGACGATGAGTTCGACGTCATCTACACCCGTTCTTCCGCGACGGTGAAAGGATGCCTTTCTCACTTCAGACGCATGTTCGAAAACTCAGATGATGAATGGGTCGCTGGGATAGATGTTGAGTACACCACAGTCCTGGGACGAGAGAAGGATCTAAAGGACGAAGAGAGGAAGAAGCCTGCCATGATCCAGGTTTGTGTACATAACGTTTGCTTGGTCTACCACATATGCCATGCCGACGTTGAGTGCCAGGATTTTAAGAACTTCCTCGAGAGAAACCTAGTCAAATTCGTTACTGTAGACTTTGGTAACAACAAAGAAGTCCTGCGTCGGATAGGCCTCGTTGTAGGCAACACCTTCGACCTCCAGAAGAATCGGCCGGTGTCCTCTCGCCACCTTCACGCTGACCGGCAGGAGCCATGGTTCATCCTTCGTATGGTAAACTGGAGAAACCTCATTACGCGTTTCATCGTCATGCATGGCAGCGGAATGTACTAGATATAGACCACATCCACTATGCTGCAATGGATGGCTACCTTTTCTTCAATATCTACAAGGGTTGGATGAAGAGCAACAACCAAGTGTGCGGTTCAAGCAAAGAAGTATCGGCCAAGAGGAAGAAGGACAAGGACAAAGTTGAGGACGTGGACGAGGACTCCGAGTAAGGTGGCAGTGTCGTTGCTCATGGTGGTTCTAATGCAGTGTCTATCGGAATAGTTGCAAAGTTTAATTTCAGGTGTGCTTAATTTCATTTGAGGGGTGTGTTGTGCTGAGCCCCCAGCAGAACTATGTTATGTTTCTTCTCGTTGCTTTAACTCTTCAGTACGTACATACTAGTATTTCTTACATTTCATCTTTTAGTTGGTATAGTACTACCACTCGTTTCTTCACATTATATACGTACAACATATATGGCCAACATCATATAGCCAGCAGTTTAGTTGTCAAAGAATTTCAGGGTGCTTAGTTTTGTCAAAGAATTCCAGGATGCTTAGAGGGTGCTTGGATCCAAGGAACTTATTTTAGTCTGACTAAAAATACTCTCTTTAAGAGGCTAAAGTTCCAAGCACCCCTGACTAAAGAGGGGCTGAAATTAGTCTTGAGACTAATTTTTTTAGTCAGGGGTACCCCTACTAAAATGTGGATTAGTCCTCTCTCTACTCATTTAACTCCTCTCCTTTAACACAGGCGAGTTCTGGATTGGAGGGTTTGTAGGATAATAAATGCTCATTAACTTGATTTTAGCTTTTTTAGTATTTGGATCCAAGCATGGGTGAGGCTAGCATGTTTTAGTCCCACTACTTTTAGTCATGGGACTAAAACGTATCCAAGCACCCTCCTAGTTTTATTTGAGGGGTGGGTTGTGCTAGACACCATTATTGTGACTAGCCTTTTTAATAGTACTATATGCATAATTTGGCGACGAGCGCTCTCTATATGTACCACCTTTTTTTTAATTTCAAGTTTTGCTCCATGGCGCAATCCGTCGATACTACTGTTGTACAAAAGTATACATTTTTAAAAGGCTAGAGGGCGGGGCAGTCTAGTTTGGTCGGTTTCACGAGAGGCGAGGGCCTTTGTGATTTGACGGCTCATTACTGCTGGAAGGCGGGGCCTTGTGATTTGACTGCTCGTATAAATGCGCCGACGACCTGATCGAGGAGGAGCAAAGAACCGTGCGGTATACTCAAGTTTTCCAATGGAGTAGTACTGCAACGGAGGAGCACGAAACACGGCAGCCCAGTGCCATATGGCGATAAAAAATGATCTAATTTTCTAGTCATCTCATTGTTAGCATTGTTCTATTCATTCCCTAAAAAAACCATTGTTCTATTCATGCCTCGCAGAGAACGTGACACGTGCGGCGAAACACCCGAAGCAAAAGATGAAACACAGGAGCAAAAGAAGAAGGAAGATTATCACCCCAAATGATCTAATTCGCCGCGGAGTTGTAACTGCTTCTTCATCGCCTCCACGACCTCCATCTCCTTGTGCGTCTCCTCCGCTATCTTCATCATTGTGTCCATGACGCGGCATTTCTCGATGCGAGCCTTCATCATCTGTTCCACAGCCATATTACGTACCTTGACAGCAGCCGGGTGCTCGATGCGGAGCTTCGCTAACTCTTCCTTCTGTTCCATGACGAGGTCCTGTAGCATCTTCATCGAGGAACTACTATTCTCATGCAGCTTCTTCCAGGCGGCGTTCTTCTCCTTCAACAGGTCGATCTCGTGGCAGAGCTTCGCATTGTCCTCCCGAAGTCGCAAGATTTCGCCGGTCGCCTTCTTCTCCGAGGCAATGCTCTTCTTCAGCAGCATCACCAAGCCGGCGGTCAACTCCCCCCGCTGATTGAGCTCAGCGGGCATGTCGTCGAGGCTCTCCTTCAGCAACTCCATCAAGCCTTGGATGAACTCCTTCTGCTTATTGAGCTGATCGGGCATGCCGTCGAGGGATAACGACTCCAGCTCCACCGGCTCGGCATGTTCGCCTCCGCGGGTAGGGCGCTCCTGGGAGCCATCGCCTGCCCGTGAGAGATCTTTCGAGGTCTCTGCATGGCGGCGAGCCCTCTATTTTTTTCCGCAGCCTTGGTTGCCGCTCCCTTGTTACGAGTAGTTCTCGACCTAGAGCTCTGCTCACCGGCCATGGCAACGACGGACGAAGAAAAAGCACTTATGAGGAGGAAAGGTATAGTAATTTTCGGTTAGGTAGTTCCCCTTTTTATAACCTAAGTACTAGCACTAGTACTAATACCTGCATAGTGAGAACACGATCAGGTTTGGTACGTACTAGTAGGTGTGAGCAGGCTTTCGAATGTGATGGGAACAAGGTAAAGATTAATTGATGGTTTTGGTTTCGAGGCCCGAAACGGCTCCCGATGAGTTTAGCGGAACATAAATTTCAAGTACTACACTGCTCAAATGCGTAAATATTATGTTACTGTCAAAATTGGCACAAAATACGAAGGAGGACAATGGAAGTACTACTAGCAACCCATGATTTAACTACTCGCATGCGCGCAGTGGAGTAATAATGTCTTTCTTCCGCCCTCACGTCCACTCAATTTGCATGCGCTGTATTAATTGACCATCAATGAAGTGAACGACTTTACACGCGTCAAATTATCACATGGGGTGGATCTTGGTACAAAATTGCGTCCGCCCGTGTACCCACGTGTGCGTGCGAGGGAATGAGTGTGTACGTGGCGTGCGTGCACATCTTCACTTCGTGCATGTACCGCCAGTATGGCTCAGGGAGGACGAGTACATTCTTCTGGAACCAGCAGCACGTCACTGTGATCAATCCACGCAAGGAGGTCGCGAAAACGCCTCCACATGTGCCATGTGGCTTCATGAACTGTAAGAGAGACACTGTGTAGCGTGCCATTGGTATTCTAATTTACGTGTTTTGCACATACTCGAAGTACTAGTAAGGTACACGTGCATTGCACGGATCAGATTTTGCAACCAAATTATGAATAAATACCACACTATAGCATGTAAGCTCTAAGTCATATATGCCTGATGTAGCCCTTCGTTTAATTCTTATAGTTCATCTCATTCAAAATCAATTAGTTTTTATAAAAAAGCTAAGAACGCGGGAATAGGAAAACATGGGATTATAGTGGAATGTCGTCTTGAATCCTACAGGATTGTACGAGTGTTCGATTGTGCGTAGAAAAAACGCAGAATTCTTCCAAAGAGGTTTGAGTGGATGAGATGTTTCCTATGAAATCTAGTGCAAATGAATCATATGGAAAAATTCCTATGGTTTACAATCCTACGAATCAAACAACCAAGATAGGAAAAATTCCTAATGATTAGAATCCTCCAAAATTCCTTTGAGAATCCTTTGAATCAAAGAAGCCCTCAATCTATTTTATGATTCATGGAATTGTGCGTTGTAAAGCATAAAGTAAAAACAAATAATGGCAATTCAACTAGAAAAAAAGTTTGGGCAGTTATGATACGGAAGATTCTAGAACAAAAGAGAACCACTGTTGTTTTGAGGTTTGTGCATTATGCTTAAGTTCAACCATGGAGTCTGCTAGATTGTACATGTGGCAAAATCCGGTGGGGGGCTAGAAGATGGTGCGAGGGGCCGAGTGGAGGGAGACTATGAAGGAATGCACAAGTGCGAGATCGATATTTAGAGAGAGGGGGCGAACACGTGCGCTGTTGCGCGCAGTGGCGGAGCCATGAAAAATAAATGAGCTAGGGGGCCAAGCATTGCTAATCCTTTACGAGGAGGGTCAATTCATGAACTTAAACCATTTTTAGCAGCAATTGTCTAATGATCACATTCATATTAGCCTTGATATATAGTGACGTTAGAGGGAGGGGGTAGGGCCCTTACTGCCCCCTGTCTTCGCCATTGTGCACGCGTCTGAGAGATGAAGTGGAAGGCATGGATGATGAGAGGGGGACGTTGGATATATAATTAATGTGGGTGTATTAGCTATATATGTTAATCCTATATAGAGAGGTATAGATTGATCGATGTGGACGTGGGAAAGAGGGTGAGACCTCACTGGATATATCGATTGATCGGTTTGTGTGGAAAACTATGAAAGACCTAGCTATACACACACATACATAGAGGAACATTGATCGTTGCGCATGCACGCGTGAGAGATAAAGAATGCCCGATATGATGGAGAGGGGGATGTGTGTTGGTGTGTGCCTTCATGGGAGACCGACCTGAAGAAAAAGATTGCATGCGTGCGATGGATAATGCCGACTGGTAGTGTGTGTGCATGCATGCACGAGAGAAAGTTAGTGGTACAATTATAAATAGAAGACTAATGCGTGGGTGTAAAAGAATAGCTGAATAGGTGAGATCATAATCAATGTAAAGTTGAATTCAAATACTTGAATAAGAGATCCTGATGTTTGAAACCCATGCATGCATGAATATAACGGAGATCTGCGCTGTGTGGTTTGGAAACGAGCATGTTGTAATGTATACACATTGAACAAGGTCAGACTGATTTGAATTTGAGATACCGATGGCAGACATCATTTGGCCACGTCGCATCCGTGCATGGACACACTATTCTAATTGGAGATGATGGGCGGCTTTTGCATCACATATCTATATCTATACCCCTATATATATATATATTATATTTTATATTTGTTTATATTGTGTGCGGGTAACTTTAACTTTGAAAGATGGTCGTTGGATGAGGCGAATCCGATGGTCCAAAGATGGCAAATTTGAGCACTACTGGCCGTTGGATATCATCTAGATTCCACCAGATTTCGCCACATGTATAATCTAGAAGACTCCATGGTTGAACTTAAGCATAATGCACAAACATAAAAACACAAGCACTTCTTATTTGTTCTAGAATCTTTCGTATCAGAATTTCCCAAATGTTTTTCTACATGATTTGCCATTGTTTGTTTCTACTTTATGTCTTACGATGCACAATTCCATGAATCTTAAAATAGATTAGCTTTCTTATAAAATTATAAGAATTAAACGAACATCTACATCATGCATATATGACTCAAAGCTTGCATGCTATAATGTGGTATTTATTCATAATTTGGTTGCCAAATCTCATGCGTGCAATGCACGTGTACCTTACTCTAGTCTAAATGGCGTTTGTGTGTGTGTTGTGCGTGTTGAGGTGCAAATTGTCTTTCTTTTGTACACGTTAAGCTTGTTCTTCCGAAATTTCAAGCCGTGCCTTGTTATGCTGAAATTCAAGCTAGCGTCTCTTTCTATCGTGCTGCGAAGCTCCCGCCTCTTCAACCCGCGCCTTGTTAGCCCGAAATATGTAAGATATATCTTTGTCTCGTTGTGCTCCGACAACTCCCTCCATCTCAACCCGCGCTTTGCTATTCCGAAATTACAACGCGCACGAAACTCCCACCTCCCGTGAAATCCCAACACGAAAAATGCCCGTGGTACCCTCGAACCGAAAGAACCGCCTCAAATCGGTGGGGGTACTTTCGAACTTACCCCACATTTCGGACAAGCGCTCTCTAAGCCATGGTTCCCCACTGCCATCCCATCCGCCCACCCATTCGTACACCGAGGCCGCGAAAACCCGTGATTTAAACCCCACACCCTGCTCCGTCCGCCACCCACCGGAGCCTCTTCCCCGACAACGTCGTCCACAAAGAACACCTCGACGTCCCTCATCCACCGCATCGATGAGGATCCGTCGTCGATCTCATCGTCCCCGCCGTTCAGCCACCCCGCCCTCCACCTCCAAGGAGCTGCCCCGACGTTCCCCTCGCCTTTTGCGCCACCTCCATTCCCACACCGACATCTTCACCGCACCACCGAAGAGCATCATCATCACCGCTTCCTCGGATGAAGCTGCGCCTAATCGGCGCCACCAAAGAGGTTGTACACTAATCGCCGATTTTCTTCTTGATTCGATCTCACGGTGTTGCCGGCGCTGGTCCCGAGCCGACACGGCGCTGCTCCATCCACGGCGGCGCCGCCGCCACTTCCTCCATGGCGCCGCTCCTCGGCGGCGACGCCCACATCAAGAGGAGCTGCTGCTGCTTTAGCTCTTGCTCGCTGCTGCTCGCTCTTTGCTCTCGGTCCCCGCCTGGTCTGCTCTTGCTATTGTTCTTGCTCGCGCTGCTGCTCGCTCTTGCTCTTGCTTGCGATGATGCTCGATTTAGCTACACTTCATCGACTGAATCGAATTTTGGGTCACGATTTCAGGGGGGGGGGGGGGGCTCACGGGTGAAGGAAGAACCAGCCACAGAGGGGAGGGGGGTTCACGGAGAGGTACCCCACTATCTATCTTAGGGTTCGTGGATGGGGCGGTGGTCGCCGGTGGTGGCGGGCGGTGGCGTGGGGATCACGGAGAAAAAGCTCGCACGGGGGCCTAGAGGATGGTCGGGCGGCGGTGGACCGACGGTGGGAGTGTTTTCGGGCGGGCGGCGGCGCACGGCATGGCGCGCACCGCCGGCCGTGGGCGGCGGGGGGGTGCTGTTTGGCCGGCTCAGAGGGTGGAGGTTGAAGATGAACCGCAGGCCCTTGATTTCGTATCCAACGGCTGCAAAATCAACTGACCAGAGATGAAAAAGTCAGTCGACCAATGTGTAGCCTCACCTTGCTAGTGCGTTCAGTTTCGACAGCAAAATTTAGTTTCGACAGTTAAGTTCAGTTTCGACAGTTAAGTTCAGTTTCGATAGTTAAATTCAGTTTCGACAGTTAAGTTCAGAGATGAGGGCTGATGTATTTTACATCTAGCACTTTGTGGTTATGTATTTTACGTCATGTATTGGAGATGCTATTAGAATTCCACTCAGGTTAACGTTGTTTGTTGTCTCTCTTGTCCTGCTTCAGCCTCGGCGTCGTACAACTCACCGGAGCTGCTCCAACGACGAAACCCTCCATCACAGCGGAGCAGTACACCGGGCTCCATCTCCAGACGCCTAAGATCTTCTTCCCCTCCTCCGACAGCCAAGTCAGCCGGAGCATCCTCACCGGCCAACCCAATCACGCTGAGATCGACATGGCTTCGCCAAAGAGGTTGTACACTTGTTGCATCTCTTTTTACTCTACATGTTATATATATTGTCCACTGAGCACTCGTAGTAACGGGAAATACGATTATTTTATCCTACTATATGACAAGTAGTGAGGTACCAGGCAACTTAGCTATCCGTGATGGACTCTCTTGAACGCCATCATTATTTATCTCTGCGCGTTTGAGCTGTGCATTTGTCGATGGGCCTGGGAGTTGAGCTAGTATGGCAGTGGCCTGGGTCCAAAGTAATAGAGGTAGCACAAAAACATTTTTTTAGTGTAGGATTTTCCTTGCTCAAGCCTGCCTACTAGAATCGCCAGTGCTTGAAAGGAAAAGTGAATGAAAAACATCGGAATTGGAAATTTTCCTATGGTACTACTTTTCATGAATTTGGTGCAAAGGAATGGAGCAAAGGAAAACTATAGGATTTGTTCCTTTAGTGTCTCCTTGAAAGAAAAACCGTAGGAATTCTAATTTCCACTTCTCCTCCTTTTCATATTCCTATTCATCAAGCACAAGACTAAGAGATAGTAGCATAATAGCATTATAACCGTACATTTTCTTGTGGTTTGACTTAATCTCACCATGCTTTTTTGCATCGTGTGATCTTCCAATTGTTGTGAATCAAACACCCAGATTGGCAGAAATCTTGTGTTTTTAAATTCTCTGTTTTGCACGTGCATTCCTATCCTATTCCCGTCTATTTCCTATCCCTGCATTGTTAGAATCCTCAAATTCAAACAAGCCCTTACTCAATTACTTCTGTTACAGATATGTGCCAAAGAAAACCTTGTGTGGTTTGTCCTGCTCCTGCGGCGCTGTGTTCCACCCCAGCTCAGCTGCTCCAATGATGGAAGGGTTCACCACAGCAGGAATCCGCTCTCGGATGTCTTTCGCCGCCTCGATCTTCTTCCCCACCGCCGCAGCCACGGCAATCGCATTACCATCATCAATCGAGCAGATGACCTTGAGGACTACACGGGTCCGTAAGAGAGGTCACACTCTTCCGTGTCTCGCTACGCTTTGCGCCGCTTAATATGATGACATGCTACATTATCGTCGTGTTCACCTATTAGACTCGAGTCAGTCCAAACTAATGCTGAAACTTGAGTTTTAAATGGTTGTGGGGTACATATTGGGGCAGCAATCAGACTATCTGCTACTATCCGGTTAATCTCCGGTGTCTACTATGAGTTTCATGTTGGGTGCAAACAAACATTAAAGGAGCCATTATCTGTATTTTTAACTAAAGCTATTATCTTCCTGCTATCATTGGTTTTGGGTCTATCCACGCTTGCTACCATCACTCTGGATTTGTGCATGCACTCCTTACATAATCTCACTATGTTTTATTCCTATGCATGCCGCTTATTGTACACAATGGAACTGATCATGTAGAGCAAAAGAGACGAGCCTTGCGTGGCAATAAAATTTCATGCAGACGTTGTTCCATGGTGGGCGAAAGGCAGCCCCTCCACCCATTTCGGATCGTAATCAAGAGGAAGATAACTGTTATGAGGGGGATTCGTAGGAGAAGACCACTCCTATTTACCCCATGAGGTCTTCGCCTAACTTGGCATGCTTGATGTTGGTAATATCATGCATATGGTGCCTTGCATTGCTTATCGTATACATTAAAGATGTCATCCGCTTAGTTTAGACATGCTTTGTGTCAATGCCATCTATTTAGTTTCATCGTATATGTGAATCATGCAATGCCATCTTGTCTAGCCAGTGCATCATATATGTGAATTTTGCAATGCCACCCTAGTTAGCCACCATCTTATATGTGAATTATATCATGCCATCATTTTTTATTACGTGTTAAATTTGTCAACAATTTTAGTACATTCAATTACTCTTCCTGCATCAGCCATTTGGCACGGTCATGGAAAAATCTGGAGTGGAAACAAGGTCTTGAGAGCGCATAATGCTATCTCGACGAAGCGCATGTCTTGTCTGGTTACCAATAGCTCCTCGGAGGAGGATTCGAGACAGATGACCACCATATCCCCCGAGGTGCATGCCCTAACTTGGCAGGGTTATGTTGCTCATATCGTGCGTATGGTATCTTGCATTGCTATGTCATTTGCTTAGTTTAGACATGCTTTGTGTGAATGCCACCTGTTTAGTGTCTAATTACCATATATGTGAATTATGCAATGCCATCTTGTTGCAAGACATTATATATGTGAATTATGCAATGTCATCTTGTTGCAAGGCATTATGTATGTGAATTATGCAATGCCATGCTGTTTAGGCAAGCGTCATATATGTGAATTATATCATGCCGTCATTTTTTTGTATTTCTCATTGCTTTTGTCGACAATGTTCGTATATTCAACTACTATTCCTGTGCATCAGCCATTTGAATTGGTGATGGAGAAATCTGGAGTGAAACCAAGGTCTTCAAAGCAGACAATGCTACCTGCTGAAGCAGATATCTTGCTGGTTACAGATAGCTCTTTAGAGGAGGATTCAGAGGCAGATGACCAGTCCTATTATCCCCCTGAGGTGTATGCTCAAACTTGGCAGGGTTATATTACTCATATAATGCATATGTTGTATTGCAATGCTTAGTTTTTACATCATATACACAATATTGAATGCCATCTCCTTAGTTGACACATCATATATGCGATTGCCCTCTGCTCACTTCCTTAGTATATAAATCATATTTGAATTATGTCATGCCATGATGTTTACATAGACAGCATGTATCTGAATTATGGCATGCCAACCCATTTTCTAAAGACATAGTATAGTTATATCATCTCATCATGTTTACATAGTCATCATATTTTAAATTATGTCATTCTATCCGTGAATTATATCATGCCATCATGTTTCGATCGACGGCATGTTTGTGATTTATGGCATGCCAACCACTTTAATAGACACATCGTATAGTTATGTCGTCATCCTGTTTACATAGTCATCATATTTTGAAGTATGTCATTCTATCCTGTTTAGTTAGCCATCATACATGTGAAATTGTGTCATGCTATCCTGTTTAATTAGCCATCATATATGTGAAATTATGTCCTGCTATTCTGTTTGCTTAGACAACATAAATGTGAATTATTTCATGCCATGTTTTCTTCCCTACTATCCATTGCACTGTCTATCTTACAATGTCTCACATTCAATTACTTTTCTTGTTTATCAGCCATTTCAATTGGAGGGAGTGATGGCAGTATCTGTGGGAGTAAAACACGGTCTTCGAAAAGATCGTGCTACCTTCGATGCAGATAGAACCATGGTTGTACTTGCCCAAGAACCAGCCCCACCACACATAACCCACACTCATGCAGATTGTACCCCTACCCAGCTTGGACAGAGAACCAGCTACACCCCTTCTAACCCCAACCCCAGCAGATAGACACCCGGTTCCGTTGACACAACACCGTCTCCACCACAGAGCACCCAAACACGAGCAGTTAGTAAGGCAAATGCAAAGTGCCCAAATCACGAGGACCACCACTCCAACCCAAGTCAACGCTAAAGCGTAAGAAGAATTGTTCTCGTGTCAGTTCCGTAGCTATGGTCCATACTACTTTGCTCTTGCATCACTCAGATTTATCGATACCAACTAATTTCAAATTTGAAGGATGCAATTGAAACTCCAATGGCGCAACGGGTATGTTTTAAACATGTTTCTTCAACGTGTTTGGCTGTTTGCTGTTGTAACTTGCTCTATGTTGATTTCAGTTTCAATTGAATAAACAGTTATGTTCTCATGCCATGCATATTACAAGTGTTGTTATTGCTGTGTAGTTTCCCACACTTATATTCTGTCTATGCTGCTTTGTCTTAAATAGATATGATTCGAACTGTATCTATCTTGATTTGGCAACATAAAATAGAATGATATAGACCATACAAAGGACCATACTACATAGATATATGTTTGTTTCATGCTGTTATCCTGTCCACCTTACTACCGAACTGGTTTACCAAAATGAGTTTCATATACTACATTGTAAACCTGAGATGTGTTTGTTTGTTTCTCTTTAGAACGCGGATAAAATATTGGAGAAGAGTACCTGTTATGCAATGGTAAAGGAAGTAATGCAGATAAGGTTCAAGATAGTGAGACATCCTGTTGGTCTCCAAGAAAGCTGATAAAACTATATTGAAGACACCGAGACAACCCCAAAGTCCTGTCTTGATGTAGTGTTCGAGTTATCGGCTACCACCGCTGGCACCAGCTCTTCAACTCGCTGCTCGAATCAGTTCGCTTCTTGAGTCTCAACTTCAAGTTGAAAGACATCAATCGATGTTATGCGACGAAGTCAAGGACCGAGGAAGTCCTGCAGAATTCAGATGCATACTTTCTCGTGCAACAACAAAGCGCTGGAGGACTTAAGCGCCAAACAAGAGAAAGTCAATAAGCTTGCTAAGCATCTTGCCAAGATTATGGTTACCTGTGATATTGTTCCTTGAGCTCTTCTCAAGTGGTTTCCGTTCGACTTGTTTTGCTGCGCGTTTATATGCTGTTGTGTTCCCTATATTTGCACTGGTGGCGAACTTTGATGCCTAGTGGATGTAATATGTGTAATAGCCGTGATAGCCTAGTGTAAGTTGCTTGCTTATTTATTTCCTTGTTGTCTTGCTTTATTTGTTTGCTTGTAGTCGCGCGCTTCTTTTTCTGCGGTTTGCTAGTGGCTACAATAACCTATTTTTAAAACTAGGCACAATAACCATGGGCTAATATTTATCAGTAGTGACACTTTGGGCCTCCTACGGGTCAGAGAAATAGTGGGCCTTCTACGGGCAGATAAACAATGGGCCTTCTACGGGCCAGAGAAACAAGGGCCTTCTACGGGTCAGAGAAACAATGGGCCTTCTACGGGTAGAAACAATGGGCCTTCTACGGGCCGTATCATCAATGGGCCTTCTACGGGTCGATCATCAATGGGCCTTATACGGGCCATATGATCGACACAAACATGGGCCAAACAGATCGCATTCGCCGTAAATGGGCTAGAGTTGAATCGTCCGTTCATGGGCCGACCATAACGGGCCATCGTTAATAGGTCGATTTGATGACGCTATGAAAATGGCCCAACGATTAACGGACCACAAACGGGCCGATCAGTAACCACGGGCTGAATTTGGCCCACAAGCGTAAAATGACAAGAACGGGCCGTAAGTAAACGAATCGCCGGAAAATAGCCCAAGAATAAGTGGGCTCGAGAAGGCCGAAGATAACATATGGAAATGGCCCAACGGAATAACGGGCCATTAATGGGTATAAAGTGATACACCGTTTCGTTAATTCTTTTACGGGCCGCCACACCACGGCCGTTAATAGGCCAAGAGTTACATAGGGCCTCATATGGGCCGAAGACGCCATGGGCCATACATGGGCCGAAGTGAAAACGGGCTGGAATCATATTGATGGCCCAGATGACGCCATCGGGCCTAATTCAAATAGGGCGAACGGGCCTTGGGTTAGCGGGCTGTAAATGGGCTATATGCGAACATGCCGTTAACAGATTTCCATGGGCCGCCCGCCACTTTTGACCAAGTCAAACGGGCCGCCTTTTCACGTGAATGGCCCTCTGTTGGGCGTGCCACATGTCAACCTATCATAGGCGCCTTATCGACCCAATCGACGAGCCGACACGTGTTTCGTCCGCCAATAAGAATTTTACACGGGAAATTTCCCATTGGTCGGGGCTGTTAACGGGTTATCGGATCCAAAACCCGACCCGATAGCTTAACGGCGTTCCGTTACGGTGGATGGCACGTGTTGGTCACCCTTGACGAAAGCACTTCTGTGACGCGCGATTTATCATCATGGAAGTGGACACTTCCGTGATGATAATTTTGGTAATGTCATGGAACACTTCTACGACAGCACATGTATGACTATCTTGATTCTGTCATAAATTTGTCATGGATGTACATGCATGACAAAAAACGTGACCTAGTGTGACAAACACGTATCATCATGGAAGTGTATTTTTTTGTAGTGTAGAGTATTAAGTTCATGAAGAACAAGGTAACGCTTTAAGTAAGATGACGTGATGTAGAGGAATAAACTCAAGCAATATGATGCAAAACCCATCTTTTTATCCTCGATGGCAACAATACAATGCGTGCCTTGCTACCCCTACTGTCACTAAGTGAGGACACCGCAAGAATGAACACAAAGCTAAGCACTTCTCACATTGCAAGAAAAACCAATCTAGTTGGCCAAACCAAACCGATAGTTCAAAGAGAATTGGAAAGATATCAATTCATGCATAAAAGAATTTAGAGAAGATTCAAAGAATATTCATAGATAAGTTGATCATAAATCCACAATTCACTGGATCTCGACAAACACACTGCAAAACAAGATTGCATCGGATATATCTCCAAGAACAATGAGGAGAACATGGTATTGAGAGTCAAAGAGAGAGAGGAAGCCATCTAGCTACTAGCTATGGACCAGTAGGTCTGTGGTAAATTACTCAAACTTCATCGGAAGGGCAATAGGGTTGATGTAGATGCCCTCCGTGATCTAATCCCCCTCCAGCAGGATGCCGAAAAAGGCCCCAAGATGGGATCTCACGGGAACAGAAGGTTTCGGCGGTGGAAAAGTGTTTTCGTGGGTACTTCTGGTGGTTTGAGAATATATGTGAATATATAGGAGGAAGATCTAGGTCAGGGGGTCACCGAGGGGCCCACAAGGTAGGGGGCGCGCCCTCCACCCTTGTGGCTTCCTCGTGTCTCTTCTGACTTGCACTCCAAGTCTCCTGGATGTCTTCTGGTCCAAGAAAAATCATCGCGAAGGTTTTATTCCGTTTGGACTCTGTTTGGTATTCCTTTTCTGCGGAACTCAAAACAAGGAAAACACAGAAACTGGCACTGGGCTCTAGGTTAATTGGTTAGTCCTGAAAATAATATAAAATAGCATATTGATGCATATAGAACATCCAAAACAGATAATATAATAGCATGGAACAGTCAAAAAATATAGATATGTTGGAGACGTATCAGCAGTTCCTTACCTCCTCTCATCTTAGAGGGAATGACCTTGGTTCTATAACCCTTAAGATTCCTCATAGTGATCAACAGATATAAATCCGAAGTGACTCAACAAATATAGCTATGCTCCCTGGCAACGGCGCTAGAAAAAGGTCTTGATAACCCACAAGTATAGGGGGTCGCAATAGTTTTCGGGGGTAGAGTATTCAACCAAAATTTATTGATTCGACACAAGGGTAGCCAAAGAATATTCGTAAGTACTAGCAGTTGAGTTGTCAATTCAACCACACCTGAAAGACTTAATA
Organism: Aegilops longissima; assembly: GCA_021605205.1. Lineage (NCBI taxonomy): Eukaryota > Viridiplantae > Streptophyta > Magnoliopsida > Poales > Poaceae > Aegilops > Aegilops longissima. Next base: position 435,654,383 of record CM038679.1, on the reverse strand, counting down.
TCTGCAGCAAGGTGATCAGTACCAAAGTAGAATGATAGTAATGGTAACAGTAACAATTTTGTAGTGGTTATAACAGCAGCAACAGCTAAAGTAGCTTCGCAAAGATCAATATATGAAAATCTCGAAGGCATTGTATCAGTGATAGATAATTGCGTTGGATGGCATTCATCATGCAACAGTCATAACCTAGGGCGACACAAAACTAGCTCCAATTCATCAATATAATGTAGGCATGTATTCCGTATAAGTCATACGTGCTTATGGAAAAAAACTTGCATGACATCTTTTGTCCTACCCTCCTGTGGCAGTGGGGTCCATAATGACACTAAGGGATATTAAGGCCTCCTTTTAATAGAGAACCGGAACAAAGCATTAGCACTTAGTAATACATGAACTCCTCAAACTACGGTAATCACCGGAAAGAATCCCAATTATTGTCACCTTGGGGTATGCAGATCATAACACGTAATAGGTGCATATAATTGCAAGATAGGATCAAGAACACACATATATTCATGAAAACACAATAGGTTCAGATCTGAAATCATGGCACTCGGGCCCTACTGACAAGCATTAAGCATAGCAAAGTCATAGCAACATCAATCTCACAACATAGTGGATACTAGGTATCAAGCCCTAACAAAATTAACTAACTCAATTGCATGATAAATCTCATCCAACCCATCGTCGTCCAGCAAGCCTACGAAGGAGTTACTCACTTCTGATGGTGAGCATCATGAAATTGGTGACAGAGGAAGGTTGATGATGACGACGGCGTCGAATCCCCCTCTCCGGAGCACAGAACGAACTCCAGATGAGCCCTTGATAACCCACAAGTATAGGGGATCGCAATAGTTTTTGAGGGTAGAGTATTCAACCCAAATTTATTGATTCGACACAAGGGGAGCCAAATAATATTTGTAAGTATTAGCAGTTGAGTTGTCAATTCAACAAAATATGGAGATTAAATATCTGCAGCAAAGTGATCAGTAGCATAGTAATATGATTGTCTGATAGTAGTAGTAGTAAGGATAGCACTAGTAATGGTAACAGCAGTAACAGTTTTGTAACAGTTGTAATAGTAGCAATAGCAATAGCAACGCAGCAAAGAACAATATGTGAAAAACTTGTAGGCATTGGATCGGTGATAACATTGGATAATATTCATCATGTAACAGTCATAACCTAGGGTGACACGGAACTAGCTCCAGTTCATAAATATAATGTAGGCATGTATTCCGTAAATAGTCATACGTGCTTATGGAAAAGAACTTGCATGACATCTTTTGTCCTACTACCCCGTGGCAGCGGGGTCCATAAGAAAACTATGGGATATTAAGGCCTCCTTTTAATAGAGAACATAAACAAATCATTAACACATAGTGAATACATGAACTCCTCAAACTACGGTCATCACCGGAAAGTATCCCGATTATTGTCACCTTGCGTTTACGAATCATAACACGTAATAGGTGCATATAACTTGCAAGATCGGATCACGAACATAGATATAATGGCGAAAGCATAAACGGTTCAGATATGAAATCATGGCACCCTAGTGACAAGCATTAAGCATAGCAAAGTCATAGCAACATCAATCTCAGACCATAGTGGGTACTAGGGATCAAGCCCTAACAAAACTAACTCGATTACATGATGAATCTCATCCAACCCACCACCATCCAGCAAGCCTATGAATGAATTACTCACTCCCGGTGGTGTGCATCATGGAATTGGTGATGGAGGATAGTTGATGATGACGAAGACCTTAGATTCCCCTCTCTAGAGCCTTGAACGGGCTCCAGATCTGGCCTCCCGATGAAGAATAGGAGGTGGCGGCGGCTCCATATAATAAAATATGATGAAACTTCCACTCCTATTTTTTCTCAGAAAACAAGAATTTATAGAGTTGTAATTAGGGTTAGCGGAGCCTTGTGGGCCCCACTACCCACCAAGGCGCACCAGAGGGGGGTGGTGTGCCCTGATGCCTAGTGGGCAGCTGCCCCCTCCAGTGGGTCTTGGTTCCAGTTTTTTTATTTATTCCAAAATAACTCTCCAAAAGTTTCGTCCAGTTCCGAGAACTTATATTTCTGCACAAAAACAACACCATGCTAGTTCTGTTGAAAACAGCGTCAGTCCGGGTTGGTTTCATTCAAATCATGCAAATTAGAGTCTGAAACAAGAGCAAAAGCATTAGGAAAAGTAGATATGATGGAGACGTATCAGCCCCTCCCAATGAAGAACAGGAGGTGTTGGCGGCTCCGTATTGTAAACGCGATGAATCCTTCCCTCTGATTTTTTCCCTTACGAATAGGAATATATGAAGTCCGAGTTAGGGTTGTCGGAGGTCCAGGGGGCCCACAAGCTCGTAGGGCGCGCCCTAGGGGGGTGGGCGCCCCCTGAGCTTGTGGATCCTGGGTGGACCCCCTCGGGTATATCTTTCCACCAGTATTTTTTATATTTTCCATAAAAATTCTCCGTAAATTTTTAGGTCAACCCGAGAACTTTGATTTCTGCACAAAAACAACACCATGGAAATTCCGCTGAAAACATCGTCAGTCCGGGTTAGTTTAATTCAAATGACGCAAATTAGAATCCAAAATAAGAGCAAGAGTGTTTGGAAAAGTAGATACGACGGAGACGTATCAAGCAGCAACGTCAGAGAAGGAGAGCCAACAAGCAGACCATCGAACAGAAAATAATTGCAGCCACAGCCGCAACAACTGCTGACATTGAAGCACACATCAATACGCAAAGCCAGGCCCATGCCCAAGTGATGGCTACTATGCAACTTTATTCTTGTAGACACGTGTTGGGCCTCCAAGCGCAGAGTTTTGTAGCACAGTAGAAATTTTCCCTCAAGTGGATGACCTAAGGTTTATCAATCCTTGGGAGGCGTAGGATGAAGATAGTCTCTCTCAAACAACCCTGCAACCAAATAACAAAGAGTCTCTTGTCTCCCCAACACACCAAATACAATGGTAATTTGTATAGGTGCACTAGTTCGGCGAAGAGATGGTAATAAAAGTGTAGTAATGATAGTAGATATTGGTTTTTGTAATAGTAACAATAAAAAACAGCAAGGTAGCAAGTAACAAAAGTGAGCACAAAAGGTATTGCAATGCTTGAAAATGAGGCCTAGGGTCTGTACTTTCGCAATGCAAATCTCTCAACAATGCTAATATAATTGGATCACATAAGCATCCCTCAACGTGCAACGAAGAATCACTCCAAAGTTCTTATCTAGCAGAGAACATAAGAAGAAATTGTTTGTAGCTATTCTTTTCGATCGATATATCAAGAGTTCGTACTAAAATAACACCAAAGAAAATTCATATTTATAATACTCGATCCTACACAAAGAACCTCAAAGAGTGCCCCAAGATTTCTACCGGAGAAACAAAGACGAGAACATGCATCAACCCCTATGCATAGATTACCCCAATGTCACCTCGGGAATCCGTGAGTTGAGTGCCAAAACATATATCAAGTGAATCAAAATAATACCCCATTGTCACCACGGGTATTCATATGCAAGACATATATCAACTGCTCTAAAATCCATAAAGGTATTCAATCTGATAAAATGAAATCTCAAAGGGAAAACTCAATTCATCACAACAAGATAGAGAGGAGATTAAACACATAGCTACTAGTACAAACCCTCAGCCCCGAGGGTGGACTACTGAAGGAAATATGCCCTAGAGGCAATAATAAAGTAGTTATTTATATTTCCTTATATCATGATAAATGTTTATTATTCATGCTAGAATTGTATTAACCGGAAACTTGATACATGTCTGAATACATAGACAAAACAAATTGTCCCTAGTATGCCTCTACTTGACTAGCTCGTTAATCAAAGATGGTTAAGTTTCCTGACCATAGACATGTGTTGTCATTTGATGAACAGGATCACATCATTAGGAGAATGATGTGATGGACAAGACCCATCCGTTAGCTTAGCATAATGATCGTTAAGTTTTATTGCTATTGCTTTCTTCATGACTTATACATATTACCTTGACTATGAGATTATGCAACTCCTGAATACCGGAGGAACACCTTGTGTGCTATCAAACGTCACAACATAACTGGGTGATTATAAACATGCTCTATAGGTGTCTCCGAAGGTGTTTGTTGAGTTGGCCTAGATCGAGATTAGGATTTGTCACTCCGAGTATCGGAGAGGTATCTCTGGGCCCTCTCGGTAATGCACCTCACGATAAGCCTTGCAAGCAATGTGACTAATGAGTTAGTTGTGGGATGATGCATTACGGAACAAGTAAAGAGACTTTCCGGTAACGAGATTGAACTAGGTATGAGGATACCGATGATCGAATCTCGGGCAAGTAACATACCGATAACAAAGGGAATGACATATGGTGTCATTGCGGTTTTACCGATAAAGATCTTCGTAGAATATGTAGGAACCAATATGAGCATCCAGGTTCCGATGTTCGTTATTAATCGGAGATGTGTATCAGTCATGTCTACATAGTTCTCGAACCCATAGGGTACGCACGCTTAACGTTCGACGACGATTTGTATTATGAGTTATGTGTTTTGGTGATCGAAGATTGTTCGGAGTCCCAGATGAGATCATAGACATCACGAGGAGTCTCGAAATGGTCGAGAGGTAAATATTGATATATTGGACAATAGTATTCGGATACCAGAATGGTTTCAGAGCGTTTCAGATATTTATTTTCAGAGACCGAGGGGTTACCGGAACCCCCCGGGGAAAGTAATGGGCTAACATGGGCCATAGGGGAGAGAGAGGGCAGCCTACAAGGGGTGCCCCCCTGGGCAATCTGAATTGGACAAGGGGAGGGGCGTGGCCCCCCTTTCCTTCTTCCTCTCCCTCTCCTTTCCCCTTCCCCCTCTAAAAGAAGGAAGGGGGGCGACTAGGACTAGGATTCCTAGTGGGTCTACCCCCACTAGGCGCGCCCCTAGGGCCGGCCTCCTCCCTCTCCTCCTTTATATACGGGGGCAGCGGGGCACCCCATAGCACATCAATTGTTTCTTAGCCGTGTGCGGTGCCCCCCTCAATCGTTTACTCCTCCGGTCATATTGTCGTAGTGCTTAGGCGAAGCCCTACGCGGATCACATCACCATCGCCGTCACCACGCCATCGTCCTAACAAAAATCTCCCTCGACACTTTGCCGGATCAAGAGTTCGAGGGACGTCGTCGGGATGGACGTGTGCTGAACTCGGAGGTGCCGGACGTTTGGTACTTGATCGGTTGGATCGCAAAGACGTTCGACAACATCAACCGCGTTAAACTAACGCTTCCGCTTTCGAACTACGAGGGTACGTGGACACACACTCTGAAGGAAATATGCCCTAGAGGCAATAATAAAGTTGTTATTTATATTTCCTTGTATCATGATAAATGTTTATTATTCATGCTAAAATTGCATTAACCGGAAACTTAATACATGTGTGAATACATAGACAAACAGAGTGTCCCTAGTATGCCTCTACTTGACTAGCTCATTAATCAAAGATGATTAAGTTTCCTAACCATAGACATTGTTGTCATTTGATGAACCGGATCACATCATTAGAGAATTATGTGATGGACAAGACCCATCCGTTAGCTTAGCATAATGATCGTTTAGTTTTATTGCTATTGCTTTCTTCATGACTTATACATGTTCCTCTGACTATGAGATTATGCAACTCCCGAATACCGGAGGAACACCTTGTGTCCTATCAAACGTTGCAATGTAACTGGGTGATTATAAAGATGCTCTACAGGTGTCTCCGATGGTGTTTGTTGAGTTGGCATAGATCAAGATCAGGATTTGTCACTCCGTGTATCGGAGAGGTATCACTGGGCCCTCTTAGTAATGCACATCACTATAAGCCTTGCAAGAAATGTGACTAATGAATTAGTTGCGGGATGATGCATTACAGAACGAGTAAAGAGACTTGCCGGTAACAAGATTGAACTAGCTAGGTATGAGGATACCGACGATCGAATCTCGGGCAAGTAACATACCGATGACAAAGGGACAACGTATCTTGTTATGCGGTTTGACCGATAAAGATCTGTGTAGAATATGTAGCAACCAATATGAGCATCCAGATTCCGCTATTGGTTATTGACCGGAGATGTGTCTCGGGCATGTCTACATAGTTCTCGAACCCGTAGGGTTTGCACGCTTAACGTTCGATACGATTTGTATTATGAGTTATGTGATTTGATGACCGAAGTTTGTTCGGAGTCACGGATGAGATCACGGACTTGACAAGGAGTATCGAAATGGTCGAGAGGTAAAGATTCATATATAGGACGATAGTATTTGGACAACGGAAGTGTTTTGGGGGTACCGGGTACGTATCGGTTCACCAGAAAGGGGTTCCGGGCACCCCCAGCCAAGATATGTGCCTTATTGGGCCTAGGGCGGGTCAGCCCAGTCCCTAGTGGGCTGGTGCGGCCCATACATGGCCGAATAGGGGGGGGGGGGGAGAAAGGAAAGGGAGAGGAGAGGAAGGAAGGGGAAATTCGGCCTCCCCTTTCCTTCTCTCCCCCCTCCTCTTTCCTTCTCCCACCGAAAAACATGGAAAGGGGGGAGGCCGAATAGGATTACGCCCCAAGTAGGATTCCTCCTACTTTGGGCGTGCCTCCTGCTGCTCCCTACCCCTCCCACTTATATATATGTGGGGGGGGGGGGGTGCACCGCTAGAACACACAACATTGTTTCATAGACGTGTGCGGTGCCCCCCCTCCACAGTTTATGCCTCCGGTCATATTCTCGCAGTGCTTAGGCGAAGCCCTGCGCGGATAACTTGATCATCACCGTTGACATGCCGTCGTGTTGACGGAACTCATCTACTTCCTCGACGCTCTACTGGATCAAGAGTTCGAGGGATGTCATCGAGCTGAACGTGTGTTGAACGCGGAGGTGTCGTACGTTCGATACTTGGATCGGTTGAATCGTGAAGATGTTCGACTACATCAACCGTGTTAACCTAATGCTTCCGCTTTCGGTCTACGAGGGTACGTGGACACACTCTCCCCTCTCGTTGCTATGCATCTCATAGATAGATCTTGCGTGATCGTAGGAATTTTTTTGAAATACTGCGTTCCCCAACACTTTCCCCCTCTCGTTGCTATGCATCTCCTAGATAGATCTCGCGTGATCGTAGGAATTTTTTTGAAATTTCATGCTATGTTCCCCAACAACTACTCCCTCCTCATCATGGAGACCATAGGGATGATGAAGATGGCCTCTGGTGATGATCTCCCCCTCCGGCAGGGTGCCGAAATGGGCTCCCGATTGGTTTTTCATGGCTACAAAGGCTTGCGGCGGCGGAACTTCCGATATAGGGTTACCCCCAGGTTTTTTTTGAATATTTGGGAATTTATAGGGTGAAGAGGTGGTGCGGGAGGCCACCGAGGTGGGCACAACCCACCTGGGCGAGCCTGGGACCCCAGGTGCGCCCTGGTGGGTTGTGCTCTCCTCATATCTCTCCTCTGGTACTTCTTTGGCCCACCAGGTGTCTTCTAGTCCAGAAAAAAATCTCCAAGAAGTTTCGCTTTATTTGGACTCTGTTTGGTATTGATTTTCTGCGATGTAAAAAACAACAACTAGCACTGGGCACTGTGTCAATAGGTTAGTCCCAAAAACTGATATAAAGTTGCTATAAAATGATTGTAAAACATCCAAGAATGATAATATAACGGCATGAATACTTCTTAAATTATAGATACGTTGGAGACGTATCAGCATCCCCAAGCTTAATTCCTACTCGTCCTCGAGTAGGTAAATGATAAAAGAAATAATTTATGAAGTGTGAATGCTAGCAAAGTGCATAAGTTTGATCAATGATAATTTCGATCACTTCTCCTAGCATCATAACAACAATTCTTTCTTATAAAACTTCTGATGTTAAAGTAGCAACCAATTCACATGTTAAGGTTCAAACAATGAATTCTCTTGAAACTCAACAACCTATATTAGTCACCAAACCATTGCAATTCAACTTATTCAACAGAGTCTAAGTAAGAGCTCCACATACTCAATCATCATATAGTCTTCCATGATTGCTAGTACTCAAAGCATATTCTTAGAAAAAATGGCATCCATCAAACACAAAGAAATATAGGGGCTTAATATGTTGCCTCCCAACTCATTTATCATAGAGATAATTGTCAACAATAATAAATCATGATCAAATATATTTGACTGGTCATATGTGCCTAGATCTTTCCCCACCACATGATGCTTGCCAGCTAGAGAATAATTGAGATTGAAATGAGAATGCATACTATTGACTCTTTGCATAAAAGTAAATACTGAAAAGTAAAAGATACGCCCTTCACAGAGGGAAGCAGAGGTTGTCGTGCGCTTTTTTATTTGGATGCCCAAGCTCTTAATGCAAAGGAACGTCACGTTATATTGTCCCTTATGATAGCAACCTTTATTATGCAGTCCGTTGCTTTTATTACTTTGCCATCACATGTTCGTACAACGCTTAATTTTCCTTTACAATAAAAGATCAAACATATTTAGGAGCAATTTTTATTGCTTTATGCACGGATGAAAACTTACTTGAAGTATCTTATTCAATCCATAGGCAGGTATGGTGGACACTCATGGCAAGAAACTGGGTTTAATGGTTTTTGGATGCACAAGTAGTATCTCTACTTAGTACGAATTTTTGGCTAGCAAAAGATCCTAGGCAAACATCACATGTTGGAGGATCCATAAAAATATAACTTCTATGCAAATATACCCAAACATAACTCATTACATTGTCTTCTTGTCCAACTTCAACTAATTTGCTAAAGTTTGAAAATAATTAATGGGTATTCACAATCATAGAATATTTCCAAGATAATATATTTGCATGTGAAAGTTATCTTCCTTATAGTAATCATTCATGAATTGCTTGTATGACCAATATTGTGTTTGTCAAGCTTCAAAAGATTTCACTTTCTAAACCCAATGTGAAGCTACCACTAGGCATGATATGAACATATGATTTAAACTTCATTACACTCAATTTATTCAACAATTTACTCATAGGATATAAGTGAAGCACGAGAGTAAATGACAAACTGCTCCAAAAAGAAATAAGTGAAGATCAAGCGAGTAGTTAAGTAAGTAGGTAGTTAATTGTGGACTCTCTCTTATTAAAAAACCTTCATATTTCAGTATTTTATTAAAAATTCAAGCAAAACAAAATAAAATGACATTCCAAGAATAGCACAACTCAAGTGAAGAAGCAAAAACTTAGGCTTAACCGATACTAACCGATAATTGTTGATGAAGAAAGGTGGGATGCCTACCGGGGCATCCGCAAGCTTAGATGCTTGAGACTTATTGAAATATTATCTTGGGATGCCTTGGGAATCTCCAAGCTTGAACTTTTGTGTCTCCTTAATTCCTTTTATATCACGGTTTCCCTAAATCTCAAAAACTTCATCCACACAAAACTCAACAAGAATTCGTGAGATAAGTTAGTATAAATAAATGCAAAAAAACCTTGCCATTCTCTACTATAGAAAATCACTAAAATTATTATTCAACATTGCATACTAAATGCCTCTGCATTTTAATACTCCTATCCTCAAATAGAATCATTAAACAAGCAAACATAAATGCAATCTATCTAAACAGGACAGTTTGTAAAGGATGCAAGAGTATTAATACTTATTTAACTCCAAAATTTCTGAAAATTTACCAAATTGTAGAAAATTTATCATAGCTTATTTTGCAAAAAGTTTCAACATTTTATCACATTCTTACTTTTCTCAGGAATTTTTGCAACAGCGACAAACTTTCTATTTTGAAACAGCAACTCATATACTTGCAAAAATAAGGATGGTAAAGGCTATACTTGCCACTTTATTGAAATAAAAGATACAAAACATTATTCTAAGTAACAAAAAGCAAATCATAACAAAATAAAATGACGCTCCAAGCAAAACTCATATCATGCGACGAATAAAAATATAGCCTCAAGTAAGGTTACCGATATTGTTGGAGACGAAAGAGGGGATGCCTTCCTGGGAATCCCCAAGCTTAGTTGCTTGGATCTTCCTTGAATATAACCTTGGGGTGCCTTGGGCATCCCCAATCTTAGGGTCTTTTCACTCCTTATTCTCTTCATATCGATATCTCACCCAAAACTTCAAAACTTCAATCACACAAAACTTAACAGAACTTCGTGAGATAGGTTAGTATCATAAAGAGCAAACCATTCACTTGGGTACTGTAAAATACAAGATTCATATTTGTGACCACATAACTCCTACTGTACTCTATCATTTCCGCAATTTATATTGAGCAATATAAGCCATAGAAACTAGAAAACAAGCAAACTATGTATTGAAAACAGAATCTGTCAGAAACAGAACAGTCTGTAGTAATTTGTACTCAAACCATACTTCTGCTACTCGAAAACTTTTGGACAATTAGGAAAACGTAGGTAATTTGTATATAAATCTTCTGTAAAAATTCAGATCAAAATCATATTCCAGTGAATTTTCAAAATTCCTAGACTGAGCGCAAAAGTTTCTGTTTTTGCACAGAATCAAGTCAACTATCATCCACACTATCCCAAAGGCTTTACTTGGCACTTTATTGAAACAAAAGCTATAAAACATGAATACTACAATAGCCTAATCATGTGAACACACAAAAACAGTAGGTAAAAGTGTTGGGTTGTCTCCCAACAAGGGCTTTTCTTTAATGCCTTTTAGCTAGGCATGATGATTTCAATGATGCTCGCATAGAAGATAAGAATTGAAACATAAAAGAGAGCATCATGAATCATAAGTTCCTTTATCATAATAATTTTCAGTAGAATCATGAATAGATTCATCAATATAACCATCACATAAAGCATTCTTTTCATGATCCACAAGCATAGAGATTTTATTACTCTCCACATAAGAAAATTTCTTCTCATTCACAATGGTGGGAGTATCATATGAAACTCGAATACTATAAAATGTTTCCATATTAAAAGAGTAATGTGCAAGAAAAGGGTAATCATAACTATGACTAGTTATATAAATATAATCATCACTACTTTTTATAACATAAGTATCATCAGAATAATCATCATAAGTAGCAACTTTGTTCTCATCATAGATAGGAGGCATGCAATCATCATAGCAAATTTGATCATTCAAAGTAGGGGGACTAAAAATATCATCTTCATTAAACATAGGACCCCCAAGATTGGGACAAACATTAATTGCAGCAAATAAATTCTCGAACATATCATTCTCATCAAACGTAGCATCCCCAAGCTTGTGGCTTGGCATATCATAAGCATAATCACTCTCATCATTAATAGTATGAATAGCACCAACGATATAACAATTGCTATCATCATAATTTCCCAAGTTGGTGCCAAACAAATTTCCAAGATTATAATAGGTATGATTATCCTCCCAATCATAATCATCACAACAAGCAATGGGCATAACAAAATCATCATCAATAGTGCTCTCGGACATTGTGCTATAAGACATAGAAGCAATATCATCATCAAGTGCATCATCTTCCACAATTATTTTTGATTCATTTTCATGAGGCACAACAATAATAGGAGCAACATTATTTGGGAGATATACCTTTTTATCTCTATTCTTTCTTCTTTTATTCTTCTTCACCACATCATGTGTGGGTTTAATTAATTTTTTCAAGCTTCTCATTGATGAGATTGGTTGAATAGGGAGATCCTCCTCGTCACCTATTTCATCATGAGAGATAATAGGAGGGAAAGTGGAATTTTTTACCCTTTCATTAGTATTCCTTTTATATTCTATTTGTTTTCCCATCTTTCTATAGTTGGCAATATAAGCATTCTCATTGCAATTTACCATGCAAAACATATAGATATTTTTTAGATTAGTTTCAACGTCGTCCATGAGAACAAATACTTCAAACCAACTATTTTTATATGTCAATTCTTCACTCCCCAAAAATAAACAAAGTTCAATATAAAGTTCTAGGGTGATCAAATTATTGCAATATTTGGACACGATTCGATCATGAAAAAGCATGCATTGGAAATTAAGGTGACCAACTTTATTGCGAAGTTCACAAGTAATAGGACAAAGAGAACATAATTTTCTTGCAAATTCATCTATCACTTTGAGCAAAAAAATTGGTGCTATCATGTTTATGCTTCTTACAAAATCTATTTTCCCTATAAGGCACGTCTTCACAAACTTTATGCACTCCACAAAAATTGACATGCTTATAAGAAACATTTTTATTATAACTAGTGCAATCATCATTAGTATTTTGGATATTCAAAGAATTCATACTAACAATTGAAATCATGCTCATCATTCATGCCAAACATTTTATTGAATTCTTCTTCGATCAATTGAGCACAATTTTCCTTTCCATCATTTTTAAGAAAGACATTATAAAGATGAGCAACATGAGACCACCTCAAATCCATTTTTTTGTAATTTTCTTTTTATAAACAAAACTAGTGATAAAACAAGAAACTAAAAGATTCGAGATCTAAAGATATACCTTCAAGCACTCACCTCCTCGGCAACGGCGCCAGAAAAGAGCTTGATGTCTACTACGCAACTTTATTCTTGTAGGCACGTGTTGGGCCTCCAAGCGCAAAGTTTTGTAGGACAGTAGCAATTTTCCCTCAAGTGGATGGCCTAAGGTTTATCAATCCGTGGGAGGCGTAGGATGAAGATAGTCTCTCTCAAACAACCCTGCAACCAAATAACAAAGAGTATCTTGTGTCACCAACACACCAAATACAATGGTAATTTGTATAGGTGCACTTGTTCCGTGAAGAGATGGTAATAAAAGTGTAGTAATGATATTAGATATTGGTTTTTGTAATAGTAACAATAAAAAACAGCAAGGTAGTAAGTAACAAAAGTGAGCACAAAAGGTATTGCAATGCTTGAAAATGAGGCCTAGGGTACGTACTTTCGCTAGTGCAATCTTTCAACAATGCTAATATAATTGGATCACATAACCATCCCTCAACATGCAACGAAGAATCACTCCAAAGTTCTTATCTAGCGGAGAACATAAGAAGAAATTGTTTGTAGCTATTCTTTTCGATTGATCTATCAAGAGTTCATACTAAAATAACACCGAAGCGAATTCAGATCTATAATACTCTATCCAACACAAAGAACCTCAAAGAGTGCCCCAATATTTATACCGGAGAAACAAAGACAAGAATGTGCATCAACCCCTATGCATAGATGACCCCAATGTCACCTCGGGAAATCGCGAGTTGAGTGCCAAAACGTATATCAAGTGAATCAAAATAATACGCCATTGTTACCAGGGTATTCATATGCAATACATATATCAAGTGCTCACAAATCCATAAAGGTATTCAATCCGATAAAACGAAATCTCAAAGGGAAAACTCAATTCATCACAACAAGATAGAGAGGGGAAAACTGAAGGAAATATGCCCTGGAGGCAATTTATATTTCCTTATATCATGATAAATGTTTATTATTCATGCTAGAATTGTATTAACCGGAAACTTAGTACATGTGTGAATACATAGAAAAAACAGAGTGTCCCTAGTATGCCTCTACTTGACTAGCTCGTTAATCAAAGATGGTTAAGTTTCTTAACCATAGACATTGTTGTCATTTGATGAACGGGATCAAATCATTAGAGAATGATGTGATGGATAAGTCCCATCTGTTAGCTTAGCATTATGACCGTTTAGTTTTATTGCTATTGCTTTCTTCATGACTTATACATATTCCTCTGACTATGATATTATGCAACTCCCGAATACCAAAGGAATACTTTGTGTGCTATCAAACGTCATAACGTTACTGGGTGATTATAAAGATGCTCTACAGGTGTCTCCGAAGGTGTGTGTTGAGTTGGCATAGATCAAGATTAGGATTTGTCGCTCCGTGTATCGGACAGGTATCTCTGGGCCCTCTCGGTAATGCACATCACTATAAGCCTTGCAAGCAATGTGACTAGTGAGTTAGTTGCGGGATGATGCATTATGGAACAAGTAAAGAGACTTGCCAGTAACTAGACTGAACTAGGTATGATGATACCGACGATCGAATCTCGGACAAGTAACATACCAATGACAAAGGGAATGACGTATGTTGTTATGCGGTTTGACCGATAAAGATCTTCGTAGAATATGTAGGAGCCAATATGAGCATCCAGGTTCCACTATTGGTTATCGACCGGAGATGTGTCTCGGTCATGTCTACATAGTTCTCTAACCCGTAGGGTCTGCACGCTTAACGCTCGATGACGATTTGTATTATGAGTTGTGTGTTTTGGTTACCGAAGTTTGTTCGGAGTCCCGGATGAGATGACGGACATGACAAGGAGTTTCGAAATGGTAGAGAGGTAAAGATTCATATATTGGAAGGTAGTATTCGGACATCGGAATGGTTCCGAGTGATTCGGGTATTTTACGGGAGTAACGAGGGGTTATCGGAACCCCACGGGGAATTGTTGGGCCAACATTGGCCTAAGGGAGAGAGAGGGAAGCCCGTGGGGAGTGGCTGCGTGCCCCCCTCCTAGGGAGTCCGAATAGGACAAGGAGGAGGGGGCGGCTCCCCCCTTCCCTTTCCCTCTCCCTCTCCTTCCTATTCCCTCCGATGGAGAAAGGAAAAGGGAGGATCCTACTTGGACTAGGAGTCCAAGTAGGACTCCCCCCATGGCGCACCCCTCTTGGCCGCCGCCTCTCTTCCCCATCCTTTATATACGTGGGCAGGGGGCACCCCAAAGGCACACGAAGAGTTCTATTAGCCGTGTGTGGTGCCCCCCTCCATAGTTTACTCCTACGGTCATAGCATCGAAGTGCTTAGGTGAAGCCCTGCGCGGATCACATCACCATCACCGTCGCCACGCGCGTTGTCCTGACGGAACTCTCCCTCGACCCTCTGCTGGATCAAGATTTAGAGAAACGTCATCGAGCTGAACATGTGCTGAACTTGGAGGTGCCGTACGTTCGGTACTAGATCGGTTGGATCGTGAAGACGTTCGACTACATCAACCACGTTAACCTAACGCTTCCGGTTTCGGTCTACGAGGGTACATGGACACACTATCCCCCTCTCGTTGTTATGCATCTTCTAGATAGATCTTGCGTGGTCGCAGGAATTTTTTTGAAATTGCATGCTACGTTCCCCAACAAAAACGCCATATGATCCAACTATATTAACAAAGCCCCCGATACATCAAGATCGTGCCATCAAGAACATGAGAGAGAGAGAGAGAGATTAAACGCATAGCTACTGGTACAAACCCCTCATACCCTAGGGTAGCCTACTCCCTCCTCATCATGGAGACCATAGGGATGATGAAGATGGCCTCCGGTCATGATCTCCCCCTCCGGCAGGGTGCCGAAATGGGCTCCCGATTGGTTTTTCGTGGCTACAGAGGCTTGCAGTGACGGAATATTTGTGAATTTATAGGGCGAAGAGGCGGCGCGGGAGGCCACCGAGGTGGGCACAACCCACTTGGGCGCGCCTAGGGGCTCTCCTCGGAGCTCCCCTCTGGTACTTCTTTGGCCCACCGGGTGTCTTCTGGTCCAGAAAAAAACTCCAAAAAGTTCCGCTGCGTTTGGACTCTGTTTGGTATTGATTTTCTGTGATGTAAAAGACAAGCAAAAAAACAGCAACTGGCACCGGGCATTGTGTCAATAGGTTAGTCCCAAGAAATGATATAAAGTTGCTATAAGATGATTGTAAAACATCCAACGATGGTAATATAACGACATGAATACTTCATAAATTATAGATACGTTGGAGACGTATCACCAAGCCATGTTGCCTTCAATAATCGAGAGCGTCAAGCAATGGATCAAAAACGGCGAACTAGGAAACATTGCCATCCAAGCATGGCCCAAGGATAGCAGCCCTTCTGTATCTTTCGTTGGCAACCCGTTGCTACCTCTTGAGCATGCGTTGGTTTTCCCTTGAAGAGGAAAGTGTGATGCATCAAAGTAGTGTAAGTATTTCCCTCAGTTTTGAGAACCAGTAGGAGACAACACACAAGTCTCCTAGTACCTGCACAAACAATCAAGAATCTTGCAACCAACGCGATAAAGGGGTTGCCAATCCCTTCATGGTCACTCGCAAAAGTGAGATCTAATAGAGATAGTAAAGTAAATATTTTTGGTATTTTCGCTGTATAGATTGGAAAGTTAAGATTGCAAAATAGTAAACGAGATGTGATGTAAATAAAAGAGACGCAATATAATAGGAAAGAGATCCGGGAGCCATAGGTTTCACTAGTGGCTTCTCTCAAGATAGCATGTATTATGGTGGGTGAACAAATTACTGCCGAGCAATTGATAGAAAAGCGCATAGTTATGAAGATATCTAAGGCAATGATCATGAATATAGACATCACGTCTGTGTCAAGTAGACTGAAATGATTCTGCATCTACTGCTATTACTCCACACATTGACCGCTATCCAGCATGCATCTAGAGTATTAAGTTCATAAGAACGGAGTAACGCATTAAGCAAGATGACATGATGTAGAGGGATAAACTCAAGCAATATGATATAAACCCCGCCTTTTTATCCTCGATGGCAACAATACAATATGTGCCTAGCTGCCCCTACTGTCACTGGGAAAGGACACTGCAAGATTGAACCCAAAGCTAAGCACTTCTCCCATTTCAAGAAAGATCAATCTAGTAGGCCAAACTAAACCGATAATTCGAAGCGACTTGCAAAGATATCAAATCATGCATATAAGAATTCAGAGAAGAACCAAATAATATTCATAGATAATCTTCTTCATAAATCCACAATTCATCGGATCTCGGCAAACACACCGCAAAAGAGTATTACATCGAATAGGTCTCCGAGAACATCGAGGAGAACTTTGTATTGAGAATCAAAGAGAGAGAAGAAGCCATCTAGCTAATAACTATGGACCCGAAGGCCTGTGGTAAACTACTCACGCTTCATCGGGGAGGCAATGGTGTTGATGTACAAGCCCTCCGTGATTGATTCTCCCTCCCGCAGATCACCGGAAAAGGCCCCAAGATGGGATCTCACGGGTACAGAAGGTTGCGGCGGTGGAAAAGTGGTTTCGTGGCTCTCCCTGATGTTTCTAGGGTATAAGAGTATATATAGGCGAAAGAAGTACGTCGGTGGAGCTACGAGGGGCCCATGAGGGTGGGGGGCGCGCCTACCCCCCTGGACGCGCCCTCCTGCCTCGTAGCTTCCTCGTGGAGTTCCAGACTTCGACTCCAAGTCTTCTGGATTGCTTTCGGTCCAAGAAAGATCATCGCGAAGGTTTCATTCCGTTTGGTATTCCTTTTCTGCAAAACTCTAAAATAGGCAAAAAAAACATAAACTGGCACTGGGCCTACGGTTAATAGGTCAGTCCCAAAAATAATATAAAAGAGCATATTAAAGCCCATTAAACATCCAAAACAGATAATATAATAGCATGGAACAATCAAAAATTATAGATACGTTGGAGACGTATCACCCATCGCCAATGGCTACTCTTGACGCTCTTATGGAAGACACTCCGTGCAGTCTCTTAGCCCATGTGAATGGTGAGCTGATTAAAGTTACAATCGGCTCGATCATTCGCCCCAAAGATACCATCATGCAAGGAGTATAGATGCCTGTGGGGGTCTTCAAAGTTGAGTTGTCTATTGTCTTAAATGGTCAGGATGATATTCCTCCTCCGATACAACCTCCAGGTACGGATAGCCAGCTTACCCTTGGTCAGTGCTTATGTTGGCCAATGATGTGGCCGAAAAATCAAATTCGGCTAGGAAACGTCCAAATCCCAACAAGCTCGCAGAAGATGAACAATGGCAAGACGTGTCGAGGACCATCTCCTTTGGGCCAGAGTCGATCTGAAATAACAACAATGTGGATGTCATTGAGGACAAATTAAATAATGATGAACTACTTGTCAATCGACTATTCTTGGTTCATGAATATCAGAACTCAGCTGTCGTGTGCAATCTTGATGGACCTATGCCTGCTGACCCGTCCAAACATTCTTTGTGCCTCCTGCTGTCCAAGATGATCAGCTTGTTGTTCCTTGCCAGAAGAGTTTGTCCAACGAGTACTTCACGCCACCAGACACACAAGTGCCACCATCTAGGGAAGCGTTGCTGAGTCCAAACACACTAAATGAGATGCTAGCAAATGCACTACCGGGCGATGCAGCCAGCCAACCTAACATGCCATGCAAGAAGAGGAGGTGACCAGGAAATGGTAGTAAGAAGGGCACTGCCACCGCCAGCCAGCCGATTCAGAATAATAAACAAGTAGTTCGTCGTGTTGCATGGTGGACTTACCATTCCCCGGCTGAACCCATCCTTCTGAAGGAGCTCAGCAATCTTCTACAGACAGAATTTAGGGTGCTGCATGACATAATTCTCTCTAGGGAGAAGTACGCCTTTTCTCATGCAAGTGGACATCGCCCCATTTTCACAGTGATGGTGCCACCTAATATTGGTTCGTGCGGCAATTTCCCGCGGACAAGTTCTATGTGCCATTCGAAGACATCTTCAACCTATTCCACCTAGACAAGCTTGGTCCTTCCTTAATACGCCTATGGGCAATCAATAGTGCATACATTGCCAAATGTGAGCTCAACAAGGTAGTCGTGGTAGGGGACCCCTACCTCATGCACGAGACCAACATCAATCTCCCTGGGCGCCATCAAGCTAGGAGGAACTACCTGACAAACCTCATGCTTGCCAACATGGAAAAAGATTGCCTTCTAGTGCCCTACCATCCGAAGTAAGTCATTCAGTACTCGGTGCACAATATTATTTCGTACAATCTTGTTCTGCTTCCACGTCAAAACATTATATACTCAAGGATAATTGGTTTTTCTCTACTTTTTATGTAGAGAAAATTGTGTCCTCATCGTTATTACCCTGAAGTTCGCCGAAACTTATTCCTTGGATTCAACGACGAAGGTGAAGAAGGACCATAGAGGCATCAAGAAGGTTCTCGATGAAGCACTCGTTGATTATACTAGCCGAGAAGGAGTGCTCAAAGACGGATATCGCAAGTTTGACAAATTTAAAGCAGTATACTTCGGCCACAAAACTGACTTTTGTTGCATGCAGCAGCAGGAAAACATTGATTCAGACGGCTACTACGTCGTCCACCACATGGAGGAGTACATACGGGAAAGAGAACGCCTTAAAAAGGACTCTAACGTAATCGCATGGGGGATGAAAATGGAGGAAATTAGCCCAGGAGATAGTAGAGATGAGTTCAAACGCATCCAGCTCAAGTTTGCTACCATCCTCAACAAGGATGTCATCGATCATGCCGATGTTTTGAACGGCGGCGCACCTACCACCTCGGAGGAGATAAAATCTCGCCTTAGTCTGCAGAGGCACGATGCTGACAGACCGGTTTCTCTTGCGGATCCAACGAAGAAATACATTAATGATCCTTATAATTGATGTAATAGGATAGTGATAGCTAGCTATTGTTGGGAATCGTTGCATGGATAACAAAAAATTTCTAGGCACACGCAATGATATATCCATGGAGATGCATAGCAACGAGGGGATGTAGCGACCCGACCCGAATGGATCAAGTCTCTGTGCTTAGGTGTCATCCCTGGATCGGTATGCTGACACACACAGTACTCGAAGGATTTATAACAGAGGTAAATCACATGTATAAAGTAACGTAAATACTATTACCTCAATCCAAAATATATAGCAGAAGCAACAAGGTTGTGGATTCCCATCAACACCAACGGCAAAGTTGAGTATAGGAAATCGTAACCCTAACGTATCACTTACTGTCGTTCGAAAAGTCTGCAACATGAAAAGTTGCAGCCAAAAAACGGGTCAGCACATGGAATATGCTGGCAATGTAACACATAGAGAGAAATGAAAGAATAAGCTATACTACATGCATATATGGCTAGTGGAAAGCTCTATGGTTACAGTTTTTGCGAAAAGCCAATTTTTTCCTACTTCAAAGGAATAAGTTTAATTAACTATCATGGTGGTTGTTAAACATTGAGAATGGTTGACAGCATCCTCAATCCCAATTAAAAGTACTCATTAAAACCCAAACAAACTATATTAAGTAACGTGATGAGACCAACAGGATATCCAGGTACTAGATACTCAAAATTGTCCATAACCGGGGACACGGCTAATCATGATTAGTTTGTACACTCTGCAGAGGTTTGCGCACTTTTCCCCACAAGACTCGATCGCCTCCGTTTGGTTTCTCGTACTGCAGGGTGTTTGAGAAACGGATGACCGAGACATAGTCTTTCAGAAGCGCTAGCACCTTACGATGGGTGGACCGGTACACCTACATCCCCTACATCTGCTAGTCCACCACTATAAGAGTTCGCACGACTTAGTCAACTATGCCAGAGCCCATAATGGCTTGTGGCTGCACACGTAAGTTACTAGCATGAATTATCTTATGATCCCTTTGAGCCCGGGTGGCGGTCCAAGAAATACAGTAAGTCCTGAAACCTGTGTGCCTAGACAGCAAGTCTGGAGTAACCAGTGCCTCAATCCACCCATATGTGTGTTTAAGTTGCCACCTTAGATAAACCATTAATTATCAATCTCACATCTGTCATGGATATTCACTCAAACCCAATCCACGTCTACTAGCATAGCATAGCATAATAAGCAAACGTAGAAGTAACTCCCAAGGTTTCATAAGTAAAACAGGTAATAGGTACTACCTCAACTACTTCCCATCCCACAATTTAATTAGATCATAATCAATGCAATGTTTGAGGATAGATCTAATGCATAAAAACTGGGTATGAGAAAAGTATGATCAAAGTGTTACTTGCCTGCAAATTTGATTAAGATGATTCGCTCTCAAACTCTTGATAGCTCTACTCGTCACACTCCGGTCAATCTATCGTAATCAAGCAATGGTAACCACACATAAGCAATCACTCAAAAGATCGGAAAGAACGAAGAAAACAATTCGGAAAACATCAAAACCAATCAAATAACTCTTGCAACATAAAACAATTACTAACAGTACCAAAATTATGTGAATTTGGCCTTATCAGAAAGTTTAGGTCAAGAGCTTCGATTTGCAAAAAGAATCAACTAAATCGGAGTTACGAAACTCAAGTTATGATCAAACAAAGTTTGAATTCAAATCTGGTCTAATTCAAATTTTAAATCATCAAAAACATGTTTGAGTTGTATTACTGGATAGAGGGGATCGTAACAAAGAAGTGGGCGTTGGTTTCGTTGGATTCCGACTTACGAGTAAAAAGTTATGAGCGTTTGAAGATTAGGGACTAATCTTGTAAAAATAACACTACGGATAGGTCCCCACGAAAATTAAAAATAAAAGAGAAATCTATCGTTTAACGCCGCTAAACAAAACCGAAAGAAAACCGCGAGAAAATCGATCTAGGGTTTGGAAAGAAAACCAAACGAAAAACCGATCTAGAAAACCGAACGGAAACGTGATTTACTGAAAAACCGAACCGAGGAAAAGAAAAGGTGACGCTGGGCTAGTACCTCAAGAGGCGAGGGCTCAAGGCGGCGGGCGTTAAGGCGGCAGTGGCGGCACTTGGCGGCGGCGCAAGGCGGCGTGAGGGCGGCAAGCAAGGGGGGAGGAGAGGTGAGGAGAGGTGTTGATTTGATGTGTTACAGGGGGGGGGGGGGGGTGCTTGGGTATTTATATTGGGGAGGGAAGGGTTTTGCTTGGGGTAGGGGACAAGAAATAGATTAGGATTAGGAAACAAGAGGAAAAGATCTAGAAACAGATACGGAATAAACGAAAGTAGGAAAAGAGTCCTACTAGGAAAAGGAAAAGGAGCGGTGGCTCCCTGGTGCGCGCGCGATGGCCATGGCCTTGGCCGGCCGGTAGCTTGCGGCTTGGGCCTTTGGCCCAAGGCGCTGCGGGATTTTTTTTTAAAAGACAGAGACAACAAAACAAAAATAATAAAACCAAATAAAATTTTTATATAGGCATATAATATATCAAAATTTTCAGAAAAAAATTTCCTACAACATGGACATTTCTATAGCATTAAATAAAATTCACACAAATTTAAATAAAGCAAAGAGTGCTTCTTCCTAATAAAATCCAATTGAAAATCATTTTAAAAATACGATAAAGACTTCAAATTAATTTCTCTCAATTTTCTGATGTAGGGAATCATGTTACCCTATTTTCCATATATTTTATTTTTGGAGAAAATAATTTGAATAAAACTCAATAACTCCAATTGAAAATAAATTCAAAAGAATTTTGAATTTTAATTCTTTGAAACTCCCAACTCATATTTCATATGTTTTGAAGAAGTCATTTTATCTTCACTGTGAAAATCATTGAGTTGCACAAAGTTTCAGAATTGGAAATATTTTCCAAATGAAATTCAAATATTTTCAGCACCCTTGTCATTTAAATAAATGGAAGAAGTCATGTCATCTTCTCTCCGTGGTTTTTGTGATGAAAGAATTTGAATTCGAAGATCATAAAAGAAAATGAAAGTTTGGGAAAGTCTTTTATTCCTCTCATTTAACTTTCAAAAGTTTCAAATTCACTCACTTTCACCAATCAATCAAACAATCAATCAAAACTATCTATTTATTATAACATTCCAAAATTTAGAATTTTGGGATGTTACAAACCTACCACTTTTAAAAGGAATCTCGCCCTCTAGATTCGAGAGAGGCTAGCAAGAAATAGGTTAGGGTTTGGGGTCTTCTCAAAATCCATCGATCGTCTCTGTGGTCTCGGTGCTACCACCCTTAGAAGCATTGTTAAGGTTCCATCAAAACTCATATACTCCATCCATCGCTGATGATGTCGGTCTTCTTAGATCGTAAGGATAATTCCTTCTCTGGGCTCTTCCGGTAGTGGCATAACCTTTCCTCAATTCTTTTGTCCTTTACTCTTGGTAAGGTTATTCCAGACTGGGTCTTCATAGTCGACGGTCCGCGCCAATTCTAAACAAATATCGGTATCTCAACGATTTATGGTTTCTCCTGCGAAAACGGGTCAGGTTGAACCTCACCGTATAACCTACTGTTGGCAGCAAGAATCGTCGTGTACAAGGGAAAAAATACCTATACCTTTCTAAGGTTTAAACAAGGTTTTGATCGTCGCTCTCTACTATAGGTAAGTCACTCAGATTTTACCATCCCATATAGCAAAGCTTAATAATAAGAGTAAGTCGGTATGGTGATCAATCCATCCCGCACCCAAATCATTATCTTGTACATGGTTTAGCTTAATCTCGCATTCTAACACTCGGTCATCCTCACAAGCATTGCAGAATTTCTCTTGTCGACGAACCAAGTTCGAAATCCATTGATTCTCGCAAGCCAAACAAAACATCTATCGCTCCTTAACAACTCTCAGGTTTTGCGTAAACTCCTATAAATCGTCGGTCGATAAAATCATAACTTCTGCCAGGGTTTCTCCTTCAACAAGAGTGTGCTTGCTTCTTGGCAGGTCCTGGAGCCTGTGGGTTATGGCCCATCTCATCACTTGTAAACCTTGAACTCATCCTCTGGGTAGCTGATCATTATCCCAACATCCAACCTCCTGGCATACTTAAATCCATCCAATTGTACTGTCTTCCTTCCTTCTATTTGCACCAAACTAGAACATGATTACTCAGGCTCATCATGGAATTTCCATTGATCCATATTTCCAACATCATACCTCCTTTATATCCAATAGTAATTAATCTCTTCATCCTCGTGGGATATCCCTCATACCGAGATAAAAACTTATACTTATGAAGTCCATACTCTACTTCGTGGAACATCATTATCCTTTCCAGGGTCAAGTGTCCTTACAAGGAAATATTGGCCATCTCTGCATGGCACTTCTTCAACTCGGAAACGTGAAACACGTCATGAACTCCTGACAGTCCTTCGGGTGACTCCAACTTTTCCCATACGCTCCAAAACTCCGTATGGTCCTACAAATCTCGGGGCTAACTTTCCCTTAACTCCAAATCGCTTAACTCTTCGCAGAGGTGGCACACAAAGATATGCTCTGTCTCCAATTTCATAGACTACCTCCTTGCGTTTTTAAGTCTCATAACTCTTCCGCTGGATGAGCTACTTTCACCTATCTCGAATCAACTTAACATTCTATTCTGACTCCTTGATCACATTTGGTCCAAACAACTGACGGTCTCCAACGTCATCCCACACTCTCTTGGGGTATCAAACATATCGAGACAAAACTCATCTTCATTTTGACTGAAATCCATTCAGTGGGTATCCTTATCTTTTCCACGGGTCAATGGTTCTTACAGGGTACTACCACCCTTAAAATGTTCCAATATTCCATAGACCATATTTCTCATATCCTCGAAATTGGTCAACATCTTTCCTCATAGGGTAACTCATAAAATCCAAAGCAGTACCAACATTGCTAACTTTATTGATTCTTAAATTATTACAATCTCTCGCTTCCATTACATGTCTCAACTTAACACCTCAATATAAAAGAAAAAGCTCTCACTTCTACTACTCCATTTCTTCTCATTATAAATTCAACTATATACCACCAGTCTCCTTCTCCTTCGGACAATCTCTGGCAAAGTGCCCTGCTGCATTACAACGGAAACATATTACTTCTGACAGGTTTCGAGGTTTCCTTGTGATTATATAGCCTCCTTGGGTCCTTGGCTTCCT
Organism: Aegilops longissima; assembly: GCA_021605205.1. Classification (NCBI taxonomy): domain Eukaryota; kingdom Viridiplantae; phylum Streptophyta; class Magnoliopsida; order Poales; family Poaceae; genus Aegilops; species Aegilops longissima. The sequence continues at coordinate 435,629,740 of CM038679.1, read as the reverse complement.
TTTGGGCAATTGTCGAGGTAGTGCCTCGACTCCTTGCACCTATAACAGGTGACATGACTCAGATCCTTCCTGAATCCAATCTACTTCTCTTCTGGACTTTTCCAATACAATCAGGGCTTCTATTTCCGTGGGTCATACTCTACTTCCTCCGTCGGAATTCTACTAGATCCCCATTCGGACAATCTTGGGAGATGTGTCCTCTTCTCCACATGAATAGCATGACTTGGTGTGGGCTTTAATTTTGTTTCCTTTGTGTGTGTCCTCAACATCTTCCTTCGTCACGTGTTCTTCTAACATCTCCATGAGGGCTCCTTTCATTTCTTCTTTCTTCTGCTGGATGGTTCTCTGTACTATAGTGTAAATGTGACACCGAAAGGTAGTAGTGCGTAGTTCCTTCACACAAGAAACAAGTAATCTGCCGAGTTGGGCATTCTTCAGCTGGATGACTTCCTTCACAATTTGGGCATTCATCCTTGTGTTCGTTATGGGTGTGTCCTATTTCTCCACAGAGCTTGTACGCACAAGGTTTCTTCATACCCTTTCCATAAGGCTTCAACTTCTGGGTCACAAACCGAGACTTTAGCAAATTCAACTTAAATTCTTCCCAAGTGGTTACTCTTTGCAATCCATTGATGGTTTGGTACATCCTCCACCAAATAGCAGCACCTCTTTCAAAGCATTGAAGAGCATGCTGGGCCATATCCTTCCTGGGTATAGGGTTATTCTCCATGTGATCCTCCATGTTCTGAATCCATCGGTCCGTCTTTAATTGACTCATCGGTCCAGAAAATATAAGCTCTTCTCCATTCATCATCTATTGGGTCCATGGGTTTGGGGTGAGATAAGAGAGATAGACAGGGAGGGATACACCCAAAGCAAACAATTGTTTTGAAAAGACAGATTTTATTGTGGCTGTCGGAGAAACATCAAACAAATGACAGCTCACAATCGTCGCATCTAACGACCGTGTGTAACAGGGGTTTGGTCTTCTAAGGGTCAATAAATCTTCAATGCCATCAAACTCTTCAAGTCTTGTTCATGTCTCCGATGGCTTCTTCCGATCATGCTTGTCCTTCTCCAGTTCTTTTGCGAGATCATCTCTGTTGACGCAGAGTCTCTCGTGACGTCCTTTAATATTCCCGAGTTGCATTCCAAACTTCGGTTTCAACATCCTTGGCATGAACCATGATCCTCACTCCCTTCATTCCCGATTTAATCTCCGGTATCTCGAGGTTTTGTTCCTCCAGTTTGGTTACTTCAGCTTCCGGTTCCTGAGTTCTTCACCAATTACCTTCTTGTCAAATATTGCTTCTTGTAGGTCCATCTTAACTCCTTGATGTAATACTCCAGATCCTGGTCTTACTCCAATACACCTTAATCTCGGGTATTGATTACTTCCATAATCTCTCAATTCCATAAGCGTAACCTTCCTAGGTCATAAAATCTGGGAATTCTTCAAAGCCTTCAAATTCTCCAAGTCTTCGGAGTCTTCAGCAGTTGTAGTTTCCATTTACAGGGTAAAATCCTCTTCAATCCAAATGGTCTTAGTTGTCCGATATCTGGTCTTTCTTGGAGTGGTCTCATCATCAGACGAATCTTCGTGGTCAAAAGGGGGAAAAAGGGGTATGGTCTCACTAAAAGGGAAAATATTAGAATAAGCTCAGAAGAGAAGAGAGGTAAAAGATCTTTTTGAAAATGAAATTGTAGAGAAAAATCTTTCCTATGGGCTTGTCAGCTCTAGGGTCACGCCCTACACCAACATGTGCTCGATACCATCTTGTAGCGACCCGACCGAATGGACCAAGTCTCGTGGCTTAGGTGTCATCCTCGGATCGGTATGTCGACACACACAACTCAAGGATTTATAACAGAGGTAAATCACATGTATAAAGTAACGTAAATACTATTACCTCAATCCAAAATATATAGCGGAAGCAACAAGGTTGTGGATTCCAAAGAACACCAACGGCAAAGTTGAGTATAGGAAGTCGTAACCCTAACGTATCACTTACTCGTCGTTCAAAAGTCTGCAACATGAAAGTTGCAGCCCAAAACGGTCAAGACATGGAATATGCTTTGCAATGTAACACATAGAGAGAAATGAAAGAATAAGCTATACTAAATGCATATATGGCTAGTGGAAAGCTCTATGGTTACAGCTTTTTGAAAAGCCAATTTTTCCCTACTTCAAAGGAATAAGTTTAATTAACTATCATGGTGGTTGTTAAACATTGAGAATGGTTGACAAGATCCTCAATCCCAATTAAAAGTACTCATTAAAACCCAAACAAATTATATTAAGTAACGGATGAGATCAACAGGATATCCAGTACTAGATACTCAAAATTGTCCATAACCGGGACACGGCTAATCATGATTAGTTTGTACACTCGCAGAGGTTTATGACTTTTCCCCACAAGACTCGATCGCCTCCGCTTGGTTTCTCGTCTCGCAGGTGTTTGAGAAACGGATGACCGAGACATAGTCTTTCGTAAGCGCTTAGCACCTTATGATGGGTGGACCGCACACCTACATCCCCTACATCTGCTAGTCCACCACTATAAGAGTTCGCACGACTTAGTCAACTATGCCAGAGCCCATAATGGCTTGTGGCTGCACACGAAGTTACTAGCATGAATTATCTTATGATCCCTTTGAGCCCGGGTGGCGGTCCAAGAAATACAGCAAGTCCTGAAACCTGTGTGCCTAGACAGCAAGTCTGAGTAACCAGTGCCTCAATCCACCCAGATGTGTGTTTAAGTTGCCACCTTAGATAAACCATTAATTATCAATCTCACATCCGTCATGGATATTCACTCAAACCCAATCCACGCCTACTAGCATAGCATAGCATAATAAGCAAACGAGAAGTAACTCCCAAGGTTTCATAAGTAAAACAGGTAATAGGTACTACCTCAACTACTTCCCATCCCACAATTTAATTAGATCCTAATCAATGCAATGTTTGAGGATAGATCTAATGCATAAAAACTGGGTATGAGAAAAGTATGATCAAAGTGTTACTTGCCTGCAAATTTGATGAAGATGATTCGCTCTCAAACTCTTGATAGCTCTACTCGTAACACTCCGGTCAATCTATCGTAATCAAGCAATGGTAACCACTCAAAGATCGGAAAGAACGAAGAAAACAATTCGGAAAACATCAAAACCAATCAAATAACTCTTGCAACATAAAACAATTACTAACAGTACCAAAATTATGTGAATTTGGCCTTATCAGAAAGTTTAGGTCAAGAGCTTCGATTTGCAAAAAGAATCAACTAAATCGGAGTTACGAAACTCAAGTTATGATCAAACGAAGTTTGAATTCAAATCTGGTCTAATTCAAATTTTAAATTATCAAAACATGTTTGAGTTGTATTATCGGATAGAGGGATCGAACGAAGAAGTGGGCGTTGGTTTCATGGATTCCAATTACGAGAAAAAAGTTATGAGCGTTTGAAGATTAGGGACTAATCTTGTAAAAATAACACTACGGATAGGTCCCTGACAGAAATTAAAAATAAAAAGAGAAATCTATCAAGCGAACGCTCGCTAAACAAAACCGGAAAGAAAAACCGACGAGAAAACCGATCTAGGGTTTCGGAAAGAAAACCGAAAAGAAAAACCGATCTAGAAAACCGGAACAGAAACCGGAACGATTTATGAAAAACCGAACCGAGGAAAAGAAAAGGTGACGCGCGCTGGCTAGTACCTCAAGAGGCGAGGGCTCAAGGGCGGGCGGGCTATGTCATGGCGGCACTTGGCGGCGGCGGTGGCAAGGGCAAGGCTGGAGTGAGAGAGGTGAGGAGTGGTGTTGATTTGATGTGTTAGAGGGGGAGGGGGGTGCTTGGGTATTTATATTGGGGAGGGGAGGGTTTTGCTTGGGGTAGGGGACAAGAAATAGATTAGGATTAGGAAACAAGAGGAAAAGATCTAGAAACAGATACGGAATAAACGAAAGTAGGAAAAGAGTCCTACTAGGAAAAGGAAAATGAGCGGCGGCTCCCTGGTGCGCGCGCGATGGCCATGGCCTTGGCCGGCCGGTGGCTTGCGGCTTGGGCCTTTGGCCCAAGGCACTGCGGGATTTTTTTTTTAAGACAGAGACAACAAAACAAAAATAATAAAACCAAATAAAAATTTTATATAGGCATATAATATATCAAAATTTTCAGAATTTTTTTTTCCTACAACATGGACATTTCTATAGCATTAAATAAAATTCACACAAATTTAAATAAAGCAAAGAGTGCTTCGCCTAATAAAATCCAATTTGAAAATCATTTTAAAAATACGATAATGACTTCAAATTAATTTCTCTCCAATTTTCTGATGTAGGGAATCATGTTACCCTATTTTCCATATATTTTATTTTTGGAGAAAAATAATTTGAATAAAACTCCAATAACTCCAATTGAAAATAAATTCAAAAGAATTTTGAATTTTAATTTTGAAACTCCCAACTCATATTTCATATGTTTTGAAGAAGTCATTTTATCTTCGCCGTGAAAATCATTGAGTTGCATAAAGTTTCAGAATTGGAAATATTTTCCAAATGAAATTCAAATATTTTCAGCATCCCTTGTCATTTAAATAAATGGAAGAAGTCATGTCATCTTCTCTCCGTGGTTTTTGTGATGAAATAATTTGAATTCTCAAGATCATAAAAGAAAATGAAAGTTTGGGAAAGTCCTTTATTCCTCTCATTTAACTTTCAAAAGTTTCAAATTCACTCACTTTCACCAATCAATCAAACAATCAATCAAAACTATCTATTTATTATAACATTCCAAAATTTAGAATTTTGGGATGTTACAGGGGAAGATTATGTCTACGTACCCTCGTAGACCGTAAGCGGAAGCGTTTAACAATGTGGTTGATGTAGTCGAACTTTCTTCGCACTCCAACCGATCTAGTACCAAGCGCACGACACCTCCGCGTTCTGCACACGTTCAGCTCGGGGATGTCCTAAGCCTTCTTGATTTAGCAACACAACAAGGTAGTAGATGAGTTCCAACAGCACGACGGCGTGGTGACGGTGATGGTGATGTGATCTCCGCAGGGCTTCGCCTAAGAACTACGAAAATATAACCGAGGGAGTAAACGGTGGAGGGGGGCGCCGCACATGGCTGAGACAATGTTGTGTACTTGTGTGGCGCCCCCTCCCCATGTATATATAGGTGGGAGGGGAGGAGGCATCCCCTAGGGCGCCCCAAGAGACTCGGCGGCAGGCCTAGGGCTGCTGCCTTGCCTTGTGCCCCCCTTTCCATATTTGGACATGAGGGGGGAAGGAAAGGGAGATGGCTGCCTTAGGGCGCCACCCCTTTCCTACCTTCCCTCCTTTGTTGCGTGGGCAGGGGGTAGAGGGGCACACCAGCCCCTTGTGGGATGGTGTGCTATTCCCCTTTTTGCCCATAAGGCCCAATAACCTACAGGGGCTGCTCGGAACCCCTTCCGGTGACCCGATAAGTACCCGGTACCAACCGAAACACTTCTGGTGTCCAAATACCATCGTCCTATATATCAATTTTTACCTCCGGACCATTCCGGAACTCCTCATCATGTCCATGATCTCATTCGGGACTTCGAACAACATTAGGTTGCCAAATCATATAACTCATATAACACCATATCATCAACGAACGTTAAGCGTGCGGACCCTACGGGTTCGAGAACTATGTAGACATGACCGAGACACCTCTTCGGTCAATAACCAATAGTGGAACCTGGATGCCCATATTGGCTCCTACATATTCTACGAAGATCTTTATCGGTCGAACCGTTATGACAACATACGTAATTCCCTTTGTCATCGATATGTTACTTGCCTGAGATTCGATCGTCGGTATCTCTATACCTTGTTCAATCTTGTTACCGACAAGTATATTTACTCGTTCCATAATAAATCACCCCGTGACTAACTCCTTAGTCATTTGCTTGCAAGCTTACGATGTATATTACCGAGAGGGCCCAGAGATACCTCTCCGATACTCGGAGTGACAAATCCTAATCTCGATCTATGCCAACTCAACAAACACCTTCAGAGATACCTGTAGAGCATATTTATGATCACCCAGTTATGTTGTGACGTTTGATAGCACACAAGGCATTCCTCCGGTATCTGGGAGTTGCATAGTCCCATAGTCGAAGGAATATGTATTTGACAAGAAAAAAATAATAGCAATAAACTGAATGGTCAATATGCTAAGCTAACGGATGGGTCTTGTCCATCACATCATTCTCCTAATTATGTGATGTGATCCCGTCATCAAATGACAACACATGTCTATGGTTAGGAAACCTTAACCATCTTTGATCAACGAGCTAGTCTAGTAGAGGCTTACTAGGGACACAATATTTGTTTATGTATTCACACATGTATTTAAGTTTCCGATCAATACAGTTCTAGCATGAATAATAAAACTTTATCATGAATAAGGAAATATAAAATAACAACTTTACTATTGCCTCTAGGGCATATTTCCTTCAGTATCCCACTTGCACTAGAGTCAATAATCTAGTTCACATCGTCATGTGATTAACACCCATAGTTCACATCGCCATGTGACTAACACCCGAAGAGTTTACTAGAGTCAATAATCTAGTTCACATCGCCATGTGATTAACACTCGAAAGAGCACTAAGGTGTGATCATGTTTTGCTTGTGAGAGAGGTTTAGTTAACGGGTCCGCCACATTCAGATCCATATGTATTTTGCAAATTTCTATGTCTACAATGCTCTGCATGGAGATACTCTAGCTAATTGCTCCCACGTTCAATATATCCAGATTGAGACTTAGAGTCTATTTAGTGTTGGGTTCTACGGTAGGGTGCGTCGACTGCAAATTAAAAATTCCTACGCGCAGAACATCCAGGAACATGCTATGGGAGATGGATCACAGTTCGTTACCACTAGACGCGTAGTGCCGTGCAGCGGAAGAAGAGTTGGGGCAGCGCGTCCGCGTGGATCGTCTCCTCCTCGTTCGATCTCCCTCGAGCGGCCTGTCGTCCGATCCCACGTACCAGTTCGCCGGAGCGGCGCAAGTGCACCGCCTCTAACGGTATCCGCGCGTGCGGGAGGAACACCGTGCGGCGAACTGCTAGGTCCGATCACACAGTCGGGCCGAGTGGAGGTGGCTCCTGAGGCCGAAGCGATCAACCTCCTGAGGCCAAAGTGATCTGCCTCCTGAGGCCAAAACGATCTCGCACCCCTCAGGCAAAAGCCATCGCGAGTGTGCCGCACCTCCACTTTATATAGGCGTCCGTTGCGGGCTCAACACTTGGGCCTCGCACGGACCGTAAAGCCCAAAGTCTACTCGGTCACGTTCCTAGTCCAGTTCGGATCATATCCGACCAGTGTCCTACGAACTGACCTCGTGGTTCCTTCCTTGCCTGCCGACCCCTTAGGTTCAAGTCGGCTTGGTCACAGTTCGATCACCTCCGACCTGTACGGTTGGTAGCGGCCTCTAGCAAGGCGTGCCGACCACCAAGCGACGATGAAGCTGGTTAGGCGAACCTGCACAACGTGTCACACTTCTTCCCTTTGCCACACTATATATGTTGTCGGGCTCAAGGCGAGACTGTCATCCTTGTGCTAGCCCGACCTCTTTCTCGCTCCAAAGGATACTGACCACAATCCGGATTATCTCATAATCCTTGTCGCATGGCCATGCTATTCCTAGTCGATCACACGAGGGCCCAGAGTATATCTCTCCGATCGGAGGGGCAATCCCATCTTGCTCGACCATGTCTCGCAAAGATGGGATTGACAAACCGAAACCTACCTTTGTAACTACCTACCACGGAGTAGCGTTTGGTCGGCCCAAAGCAAGTCTATCACCATCTCGAGTACATGCGCCACTCAGTCTTAGGACATAGAACGATGTTGTACTAGAGACTCACAGATGACATATCGCTGCGTCTCATAGTTGGGTCTGTCCGACTCGGACCTTATCTCGACTCGGATCCGACTATGTCGAATCCGACCAGACCTTTCCAAGTCCATATTATCCGTTAGCATCCAATGCTCCATGGCTAGTGAGACCGAGCCATCGACCGTGTCATATGCTAGTCTAGTCGGCTCAAGGCGTCCACACAGCCCTTTCGACTAGGGACCTTTTAGGACAGTCATCATACAATGTATAGTCCCACAAACAAGTCACGTACTTGCTGATACACATCATTGATAATGTCCAAGGACTATCTTTATTCATAAACACATAGGAAATATCATCATACATGATTGCCTCTAGGGCATATCTCCAACATTTAGATCAGTGTCAAAGCTTGCATCAACGTAACTCTTTATCACCGCCATAACCGAGAAATATTTCCTTGGTCCTCTTACATAACTAAGGATAATTTTGACCGCTGTCCAGTGATCTACTCATGGATCACTATTGTACCCCCTTTGACAAACTCATGGCAAGGTACACAATAGATCTGGTACACAGCATGGCATACTTTATAGAATCTATGGCTAAGGCATATGGAATGACTTTCATTCTCTTTCTATCTTCTGACGTGGTCGTGCTTGATTCCTACTCAACTTCACACCTTGCAATACAGGCTAGAACTCCTTCTTTGACTAATCCATTTTGAACTCCTTCAAAATTTTGTCAAGGCATGTACTCATTGAAAATCGTATCAAGCGTTTTGATCTATCTCTGTAAATTTTGATGCCTAATATGTAAGCATCTTCACCAAGTTTTTTATTGAAAAATTCTTATTCAAGTATCCTTTTATGCTATCCAGAAATTATATATCATTTCCAATCAACAATATGTCATCTACATATAATATCAGAAGAGCTACTGAGCTCCCACTCACTTTCTTGTAAATGCAGGCTTCACCATTAGTCTGTATAAAAACAATATGCTTTGATCACCTCATCAAAGCATATATTCCAACTCTAAGATGCTTGCACTAGTCCATAGATGGATCGCTGGATCTTGCACACTTTGTTAGCACCTTTAGGATTGACAAAAACTTCTGGTTGCATCATATACAACTCTTCTTCAATATCCATTAAGAAATGCAGTTTTTGACATCCATTTGCCAGATTTCATAATTATAAAATGTGGCAATTGCTAACATGATTCAGACGGACTTAAGCATCGCTACAGGTGAAAAAGTCTCACTATAGTTAACCCCTTGAACTTGTTGAAAACACTTTTGTGACAAGTCGAGCTTTGTAGACAATAACATTACCACCAGCGTCAGTCTTCTTCTTGAAGATCCATTTATTCTCTATGGCTTGCCGATCGTCGGGTAAGTCCACCAAAGTCCACACTTTGTTCTCATACATGGATCCTATCTCAGATTTCATGGCCTCAAAGCATCTGTCGGAATCTGGGCTCATCATAGCTTCTTCATAGTTCGTAGGTTCACCTTCGTCTAGTAACATGACTTCCAGGACAGGATTACCGTACCACTCTGGTGCGGATCGTGCTCTGGTTGACCTACGAGGTTTAGTAGTAACTTGATCCGAAGTTTCATGATCATTATCATTAGCTTCCTCTCTAGTTGGTGTAGGCATCACGGGAATGCTTTTCTGTGATGATCTACTTTCCAATTTGAGAGAAGGTACAATTACCTCATCAAGTTCTACTTCCCTCCCACTCACTTCTTTCGAGAGAAACTCCTTCTCTAGAAAGGACCCATTCTTAGCAACAAAGATCTTGCCTTCGGATGTGTGGTAGAAGGTGTACCCAATTGTTTCCTTAAGGTATCCTATGAAGATGCACTTCTCCGATTTAGGTTCGAGCTTATCAGGCTGAAGCCATGTAACACCCCGGATACAACTTTCCATATTCGTAATTCCGACTCTTGCCCTTTCCGGAGATGTGTTATTTTATTTCCTTCGTGGTTGGGTTTTTGTCTGTTGTTTTGCATTTTGTTCATGTCTTGCATTTCATCTCATGGCATCATCTGCATTTCATCCGCATGTTTTTCAAAACTTGCATCCGTTCGGGTTCCGCCGGTTCTCTCCGTTGTCCGTTCCGAGTTCGGATACACTCGCACGCACCTGCGGCACCTCCGTAATATTATTTTATAAGTGGCATAAAAATGTTCTCGGAATGGGCTGCAACTTGTCGTGCGGCCTTATTATAGTGTAGACAGGTCGCCTGCCAAGTTTCGTCGCATTCGGAGTCCATCTGTTAGCCCAACCGTTGAACATAGTGGTACCGTTGCCGGTTTAATCGTCGGACGTTTCGGTCTCCGAAATTGTCGCTGGCTACCCTTCTCTTCTCTCTCTCAGCCCAACTCCTTTTCACAGCCCACTTAAACCTCCCTCCGACCGAACCATCGGATCGCGATCGGAGGCTCAAAACGCCTGTAACCCCTCAAACCCTAGCCCCTACTATATATGGACCCCTCTAGTCCATTTTGGGCAGCCTAACCCCTCCACCTACCTCTAGCCTACCCCTCCTCGATTCCGCCCCAATCATCACCGCCCTCCCACCTCCATTTCCGCACCCCAGCCTCCTCTCGCCACTTGGCGCCACCAAGACGGGCCAGCGCCATTGCCGTCCCCGCTGCTCGAGCCACTCAAGCCCCGCCACGTCGCCTCCCTCAGATCCCCACTTCCCAGCAGCCTGCCAGCCCATCTGGTCCCGCCAAGCCCGCCTGAGCCTGTTCGCCGCTGAGCGCCCATGAGCCCCTCGCTCCCTCCTCCTGCTGATCCCGAGCCGGATCGAGACCGCCGCCTCGCGCCTCCGCCTCCCGCCGGCGACCAGCAGCCCGCCGAGCCAAGAAAGCCAGCCCGTCCCGCCCGCCTCCCTTCCTCTACTCTCCTTCCTCCTCTAACCCCCCCCCTCTCCCTCTGCTGCAGCGCCGCCATGGCCGCCATGGAGCTCGCCGCCGCTGCGAGTCGCGGGCGCCAGAGCCCTCCAACTTCCTCCCGCGGCCGAATCCGGCGAACGCCGCCCCGGATCCGCCTTTCCCGGCCGCCCCTGCCCTTCTCCGCCACCTCCGCCGAGCTCCGTTGCCGGCGCGGCCATGGCCGGTCGGGAGGAGCCCGATCCAGCTCGCCCCGCGCCGCCGTTGACCGCACCCGCGTGGGCCTCCCAGCCCCAGCTGGCGAAGCCGCCGCCAGCCCAGTAGCGCCTCCCGGCCCAAGGCGCTTTGGCCCAAGATCGCCTCGCCCAACACAGGCCGGCCTCCCCGAGGCCCAGCCGGCCTGCCCCTCCGGCCCTCCTTCCTCACCGACCGGGCCAAGGCCCATGGTGAGACCCCAGCCCAGCACCCAGCAGATTCGGCCTGTGTATTTTTTTCCCAGATCTGCGGTTTAACATTATCCAGTGATTTTAACAGATTTGCAGATTGCCCCTCAAGTTCATGCATGTAATAACTAATTAACCGTGCATCGGATTTAAACAAACTTTATATGTAATATGCTCAGAATATTGTGTAGATTAATAATATGTCATTTCCATCCATGTTTAAAAATGTTTAAATTGATGTTTGCATTAATTTGCTAATATGCCATGCTAAAATGATTTAATTCATAACTAAATAACCGTAGCTCGGTTTTAAATAAACTTTATATGTAAATAGGGTGGAAAAATGCCTAGATTAACATGGTCCACTTTATGTTGCTGTTTAACAACTCTAAAATTGTGTTTAGGGCAGAACAGTACCGAATCTAAAATATTGCTCATGGGGATTTTCCGGAATTGTTGCTTCTTATTTCCGGCCTCATTTAAACTTGCCTAAATAGCTAGTTTAATTATGCTTCACCTCTTGGCATGTTTAACAACATTTAATATTGTTGAGTACCTAACCGAGAGAGAACTAAATAAGTGTTGTGGTGTTCCATCAATATGCAACTCGTTGCATATTGAGCTCCACTTAATTTGTAGTATTGTTTGTTGCATATTGCCATGCCATGCCTCATTAAACCGGACATGCATCATATTTGTTTGTGCATCATGCCATGTTTATGATTGTGTGTTCACTATGTTGTTTGCTTCTTTCGGTTTGCTTCTCTCGTTAGCTTCGGGTTCGCTCCGGAGTTGTGAGGATTCGCTCGACTCGCCTCGCTTGTCCTCTTCATGGACTTGATCTTCTTCCTTGCGGATTTCGTGCAAGATGACCATACCCTCGAAATCACTTCTATCTTTGCTTGCTAGATGCTCGCTCTTTTGCTATGCCTATGCTACGATGCCTACCACTTGCTATATCATGCCACCCACATTGCCATGTCAAACCTCTAACCATCATTTCCTAGCAAACCGTTGTTTGGCTATGTTACCGCTTTGCTCAGCCCTCTTATAGCGTTGTTAGTTGCAGTGAAGTTGAAGTTTGTTCCTTGTTGAACATGGAGATGTTGTTCCTTGTTGGAACATGTTCACTTGTTGGGATATCACAATATATCTTATTTAATTAATGCATCTATATACTTGGTAAAGGGTGGAAGGCTCGGCCTTATGCCTGTGTTTTGTTCCACTCTTGCCGCCCTAGTTTCCGCCATATCGGTGTTATGTTCCCGGATTTTTGCGTCCCTAACGCGGTCGGGTGATTTATGGGACCCCTTGACAGTTCGCTTTGAATAAGACTTTTCCAAAGAAGGCCCAACATTGGTTTTACATTTGCCTCACCTAGCCTTTTTCCCTTGGGAGTCGCGATCCCGAGGGTCATCTTTATTTACCCCCGGGCCAATGCTTGTCTAAGTGTTGGTCCAAACTAGAGCCACTTGCGGTGCCGCCCGAGGCAACTTGGGGTATCGTCGGTTGCCGTCAGACGTATGCTCATCCGGTCGTGGCTCGAGACGAGATACGCGCTGCTACTATCGTGGTGTCGGCCGAGGTCTTGCTGGTCTTGTTTTATTGCTGTGAAATGTCTTGTAGCCGGATTCCGAGACTGATCGGTCTTCCCGGGAGAAGGTCTATTCTTCGTTGATCGCGAGAGCTTATCATGGGCTAAGTTGGGACACCCTGCAGGGTTTGAACTTTCAAAGCCGTGCCATGTTATGTGGCAGATGGGAATTTGTTAATGTCCGGTTGTAGAAAACCCGGTTGATCTTAATTAAAATACACCAACGGCGTGTGTAACTGTGATGGTCTCTTCTCGTGAGTCCGGAAGTGAACACGGTGTTGGAGTTATGCTTGACGTAAGTAGTTTCAGGATCACTTCTTGATCATAGTTGTTCGACCGTGCTTTGCCTCCTCTTCTCGCTCTCTTTTATGTATGTTAGCCACCATATATGCTAGTCGCTTGCTGCAGCTCCACCTCACTACCCTGTCCTACCTTTAAGCTTAAATAGTCTTGATCTCGGGGTGTGAGATTGCTGAGTCCCGTGACTCACAGATACTTCAAAACCAGTTTGCGGTGCCGATGAAACCGTGCAGGTGATGGACCCGAGCTCAAGGAGGAGCTCGATGAAGATCTTGTTCTTTGTGTTGTTTCGTTTGAGCTTGATCGAGAGTGGAGCCAGTTGGGACGATCGGGATCTGTGTAGCATTTGGGGTAGTCTTCTTTTATTTTGGTTCCGTAGTCGGACCTTGATTGTATCTGTATGATGTAATGTTTTACTCATGTATTGTGTGAAGTGGCGATTGTAAGCCAACTATGTATCTCTTTTCCTTATGTATTACATGGGTTGTGTGAATATTACCTCACTTGCGACATTGCTTTCAATGCGGTTATGCCTCTAAGTCGTGCTTCGACACGTGGGAGATATAGCCGCATCGAGGGCGTTCAAGTTGGTAATCGAGCCTTCCCGACTTAGGAGCCCCTACTTGATTGTTTCTTGACGTTGTTGAGTCTAGAATGGAAAATGTTTTGAGTCTTAGGATTATATATATCGGAGAGTAGGATTCTTTTACTCCCCACCCCTTCGTCGCTCTGGTGAGGTATCCTAACGTAGAGTTTTGACTCTTCTCTTCTCAAATTTCACTAAATTTTTTAGGATCACGTGGGTATCTTGGAATCGTTCGATGGTTTTGTGACGAGAACATTGTTCTTGGTGCCTCGACATTTAGGGGTTGTGGCGGTGTCCCGGAGTTGAGCTCCGAGGTGTTGTCGCCACAATTTTATCGTTGCGATTCTCGAATACCGAGTTTTGCCGACATCGAAATCTCTTTTGTGCAGTTGTTGGTGAGATAACCCCGATAGCCCAATCTTCGTGGCGAAAAGGGAGTATTGCCATGACTTGTATAACGGATGTTTTTCAAGGTCGAGGTACACGATTTCGAGGATTTCTTGGTTATGTGTTGACGGATGGATACAATGGATCTAGGTATTGTTAGTTTGGGTGATATATTTTGTGTCCCTGTATCCCCAACACCAGATTGCATAACCAGAAAGTTTCGGGAGTTTTAGGTGGGAATTCTAGTAGCTTACGGGATATCTTTCCGATGGATGTATGATTGGAGATTGGGGTTCAAAGTTTAGTGGTCCGCCCATTCACGGTCGATTCACGATGGTCGCGAGACGCCTTAAAGAATCCTTGGCTATGCTGATTCGGGACGCCTTGTTTGTCATTCGTGACGTCCGCTATACGTCGTGTCCGTGTGGGCCCCACCACGAACACTTTGGGCGAAATCTCTATCATGTGTTTGTTCCGGCTCATTCTTGAAGCCAAATCCTTTGTTTTGTTCCGTTTTGTGTTATTCAAGTTGCTTCAATGCCAAGTGTTGATTCCATACCTTTCCTAATTGGTGTTCTCATATTGCTATGTGAATACTAATTCTTCTTGATCACTGAGCTTGTCATGTTAATTCTTTTCCAACCGGCGTGCTTCTCTTCAAGTGAATCCGATCATTCCAACATTCGCAAGATCAATTCTAAGCTTTTTCTCAACGGTGTTCGTTTCATCCGACCCAAGTTGTTTTGATTTCCCGCCCTCCACCCTTTTTCTTCAAGGACTCAGATTTCTTAATCAAGTATCCATTTTATTGAGTGAAGTTTCTTCATTCTTTTCCTTTAATGTTTTATCCGTGATTTCTCATGAAGACGCTAAGGAAGCTTTGACCTTATCATTGTTCCATTCTAATTTTCTTCTCCGGCGGACTCAAGTCAAGTTTTCAGTGTTGATCGTATTCTTTTCATCATTTCAAATGCTTTCTCATGTCGGTGCATCTCTTAATCATCCACTTCTCGCTATTCAATTGTTCCGGAGTGTTGAAGATATCTCAGAAGATTCTAGTTTCCATTCTCAATTCACTCAAGTTCTTTTGAGGATGCTATCTCATTCAAGCCATTTAATTCTACCGGTGCAATATCTATTTCAAACAATTGTTCAACGGTGGTTCTTTTGAGTGGGCCCTAACCCACAAGTCTTTTCCCAGGATCTTACCTAACTCTTCTAATTTTCCCGGAGCTACTCCCAAATTCTTTCCGAAGTTTGATGTAAGGATGAATTATCATCAATCAAATGTCGTTCTCCAAGATCTTTCAAATTATTTTCATTGTTGGTTCAACC